>JAYKAV010000922.1:1328938-1476522 GCA_035582835.1 Phoebastria nigripes | reverse complement strand
GCCCAGGGAAGTGGTGGAGTCACCATCCCTGGAAGTATTTAAAAGACGTGTAGATGAGGTGCTTAGGGACATGGTTTAGTGGGCATGGTGGTGTTAGGTTGACCATTGGACTTGATGATCTTAGAGGTCTTTTCCAACCTTAATGATTCTATGATTCTATGATTCTATGATTCTATGTTCTGTAGAGCATTAACAGGGAAGTATTTGCAAGTCTGAAATATTATTTTGCTGACATGTAAAGGCTTGGGACCCACTGCGCTAGGAACTGTGTGTTCATGACAAGAGGAACTTCTTACCCTGCTAATCTGTTACAGTCTAAGTGAAAGGACAGAATAACTGGGACAAAGGAGGCATTATTATTCCCATTACAGAGCGAAATGAAGCAAGAAGAGATTAAGAATGAGAATTTCAAACTAGGCAGAGGACCACAGGAAGAGCAGGTCTGGAAGGGACCTGCTGAACCACATGGTTTTGTCCCTTGCTAGCACCTACCTACGACTGTGTCCTCTCATCACCTGGTTTTGGCCCTGTCCTGTGTTTTCTGCAGCCAAACAGGACTTTGCTGATGGTTTCTGAAGCTCTGTCTCCTGGTTTGCTTACAGAAGCCCTCAGTTGTAAAGCCCATGTATGCCAACAACTGGACTGTTTTCAAAAATAAATCCCTGCAAATGTAATGTCAAGTATTTATTACTGCTACAAATGCAAGCTACACTTCAGCAGAAAAATATACCTCAACAGCCAGGACTGTGGACATTTCTCATGCCGTAACTCTTGCCAGCCAGACGGCAACGTACAGGGTATTAGACATCAGGCTAGTGAAAACTGTTGACTGTTGGGCACAATAAAGCGATGCTGCAGAGCGGTAACAGCAGGAAGGCTGTTCTGTCCAGATAGCGCTGGTGGAAGGGAACTTGCATGTTTTGTGTTAGCTGGCCCGTCGTGCCTGCTGTGAAACACACCTGTGTTCAATGTCTGTCACAACTGTCAAAGCGGAACATCCGAAACCGAAATTTTGCATCTGGGACTCTTTAATTTTCAACTTTTTGTTTGAGATTTAACAGCTTTTGAAGCTAGGGAATTTAACTTCTTGCCCTATTTCATCAGACAATTATCCATCTGCATTGGTTTTTAATGTCTTTTCTTCTCTATCCATCATTTAACTACAATCGCAGCTATCACATAATGCTCTTTATTTTCTTAGTGTCTTCCAATTAGGATGCACTGTCAGTCAGTATTATTATAAAAAGAACATTTAATTATTTAGAAGATTATATTATACTGTACTCCTGTCTATATTTCACTATACTCCAGGTCTTGGTTGCAACAATCTAAATATTCCTTATGTTGCTAAAATTTTCTCTACTCTGAAACATATAAAATAATTACAAAGTGCAATTTCAAAAGGTTTCACTATTTACATACCCCTTTTGCATCAATTACACCAGGTTTCGCGTTGAATTTCACCGTCTTCAAACGTGCACGCTCCTTTCTTTCAACTCTGGGGGAAAGAAAACACAAATAAACACACGTTGATTATAGCAGCATTTTGTACGATATGTTTGATATCTGATCTCTCAAGACCATTGGTGGCTTACTATGCATAAAGTGAACATTTAAAGCAAATTCTATAAATTGGAAAGAGAGAGACATCAGGTCACTTCCTCAGCCAAGCAGCAGTTTTCTGGCAAACACAGGACTGGATTCGAGGAGCCTTGACTGTCCTACACCAGCAGAACAGCACTCCCTCCCAACGCACATGGGAGTGTGGTAAAAGCATGTTACGGACAGATTTACCCTCTCTAATTTAAGCTGTCCAAAAATCAGGCAACATTTAGAATTCTTCTGTGGTCAGAGGAATGAAACAAGGACAGAGGGAGAATAAGGTGTTCACCTCAGTGCTTTCAGATGTGCACTTTACGGTGGAATAAATTTCTCTCTGTGCAGGCACCATTTTGTCTTCCTATGGAGGGAACTTTGATTCTCTAGCTTACAAAAATGATGAACTTTTAGATCATCCAAATAAGGTAAAACAAATACCACCATTTCTGAATCTATTTAAAAAAAAAAAAAAAACCACCATGGTTTCAGAGTCATGAAGTGCTTAAAAAATACCTTAAAATACTTTAAAATTAGCTTAAAATGCCTTACAAAACAGCATGTGACACACAGCGGTGGTGAATGGTGTCTAAGCTCATGGCAAATGCAAAGTAAAAAGGATGAAGTTTCACCTGATGGGTTGAGAACATGTAAGAAATTGCAGTTGTTGGAAAGGAGAGTCTTGGTCCTTTTTCCCATCACTGCCCCATTTCCCATTGCTCCCAGCAGTGCCCCTCATTGCTGCCTTCTCCACAGCAGAAAACTAACTGAGTAAGAAAAGTGAATAGGTTGTAATGGTTTTAAAGAGTTAATCAGCTGACTGAAATGATCCAGCAGCTTGTCTGGCTGGAGCAGACTAGAAGAGGGAAGGTGAAGCTCCTTTCTCTTATGCTTCAGAGCAACCTTTGCCTTGAATCTCAAAGAAAAACAGAGAATTTCTTACTAACCTGAGTTTGAGGGAGGTACCTAGAAGTTAGGTATTTTAAGTTTTCTCAAATTGCCTCAAATCCATAAACCAACATCCACCATGCACATGCAGTCGGTCTGCCCATAGCTTTGCAGAGCCCTTTGCACATGATCACTGTTTAAATCTTAGGTTCTGCAATACCGAATTTACAATAGCACAGATTTTTAAGGGTCTTGCCCTCAGCTCAATTGAAGTAATTTTGAATATGCTATCACTGGAAAGTTTTTCTTGTTTTAAAAACCTTATTCACAAATGAATTTCAAATTTGTCTTCTGAAAGATGGAGGTATGCTATTTGTTACAATATTCAAGTGCAGGGAAACTTTCTTGAGGCTTTGATTACTTAAAACTACACAGTTTTCCCAAAAAGAGCATTTCTGAGGAGATATACAAATGCTTAGGGGCAGAAGAGCTATTTTCAGCTACTCTAAAACRCTGTGAATTGGGTAGGTGGTCTTATTTAAACCATGCCCTCCACAAACAACTGCAAGCAGATAGAATGAAAAGAATTTGTTTTTCTGACTCATTTCAGTGAAGACCTCATTGTGAGTGGGTGAGTTCTGGGCAGGTTCACATTACCAAATAGCGTGGCCAAATAGGAGACAACACAAACTATACATTTCAGGGTTTTTTCTTTGGGCTAGTTCTAGTCTGGCCTCATGAACTGACCACCCATTAGCAGGTGGACGCTTTGGGTGAGCCCATCTTCAAGATCAGTTTAATACAAATGAATCTAGTACACGTTCACCAAGACTGTCACATGAGATGAACCAAAGTGCTGAAAGGGAGGGCAAAAAGAACATTTGCTTTGAAAGCTCAGTCCCGATCTGAGCTGAAAAACCAGAGCACGCAGCCCCTGTGAGCCCACCTCCTGGGACCCAAGAGCCCAAACTGCAGTGTGGTATGACCCAAAACTTGGCTTAGTCTGTACAGTTCTGGTATTCATATATTTGAAGTTGAAATGCTCCAATGAAAAGTCTCACAGGTTATTTGGTCCTGATATCCATAGCTTCAATAAACACATCTTGAGAGAGGAGTTGTTATATTGTATATGCAATGCCTTCAGAGTGAGAAGATACTGAGATCTAAAAAATTCTCTTTGGGAGAGAAACACATATCAAAATCGTTGGCAACAAGCTGATGTCAGACAAATTAATTCTAAAGAAACCACAGAGATTTTTACTTTTTAATGCCTAATATGTTTAGTTACCAAAATAATATAGAAGAGGAATGTGTGGCATCTCGATCCATTCGTATSTTAGAATCAAGACTGGACAAACACAAGTTACAGTCCTCAGTATAGAGGGAAAAAAGAGACACACAAGGCATTTATGAAGAACATCGCACTAGATAATTCAGTGTTTCTGTTCCTAAATATTATGGATCAATATCCTGAATTTCCATTATTCAACGAATGAGCATTATTTTAAAAACATGTTAGTAGAACTTTAAATCCATTAGCATACTGAAGTAAATATTTCACCTGTGGGAAAACTATATACCCTTAGTATATTTGGGAAGTTCACCATTACTACAAGATTTACATATGTTGTATATTTAATCTTTAACACAGTGTGCTTAAATAATAATGCTAGGAATTAAAAAAAAAGATCTAAGAAGGGGTGAGCTCTCCCCTAAACAAAATCAACCCCCAAGAAAACAGGTGCAGAGAGAGAAATCTAAAGAAAGGAAGAAGCTATTCATGTCCTTACTCACCTTGACTAATATGGTCATTACTGTAAAAGTGACATTTACTACCTTTGCAAAATCATCTACAGAATCTATCATCTACTGGCCCAAGCAAAAAAATCCGATCACCTACCTATAATTGAAACAGTAACTCTATTTGTCTAAGATTAGGAATTGCTCTAGGAAATCTAAGTTGAATCCTGCAAAGATAGCTTATAAGGGCTTGGTATTGTATTTTTATTAGACAATAAATAGCTGGGAAAAAAGTGAGGTTTATTATATCCTCCAAATTGGTCCAGATATGACCCTTTTTCTAACTTTCACAGTTTCCCACAAATGACATTAGAATACATTCCTGCAAATCTCTTGGTTTCTAAGTCTGGATAGTAAGAATACCTAGTTTCTGATAATTATTATTTAAAAAATACAAACTCTAGTCTTTTGATAGAATGATAATTAACACAACATGTTTCCTTCTGTCTGAGTGGGCTTATATATTTCCTGCGGAAACATACTGAATGCTGGTTACTATAGTTACAGTTTAAATTTAGAATAAATGCATTTCTCTGTAAGTGTGGAATATTCACATGGAAACAGCTCAAATGCAGCTTTCAAATTAAATCTATGTTATTAAAAACACATGAACAGTCTTAAACTTAAACTAGCAGATGAAGTCCCTTGATAGTACTGGTAAGAAATGAAGACCTGAGGCTGTGTAATTGCCTAAATAGGATGGATGCCTTCTGAGAAAATAATTAGCTCAAATGAACACAGTATTCTACTTATTAATCTGTGTTAACATTTAAACTCATTCCAGCCCTCTCTAACTTCCTAAAACATCTGCTTTTAACTTCATTTCTTATTCACTGCATAAAGAAATTTGGAAATTAACCCTGAAGAGTGGATCTTATTTATGAAATTCATCATAATTGCATTAGCAGCCAAGGAGGCATCACTGCTTTCTGCAGGCATAGCAGACAGATGAGGAGCTGCAGAAACATTCTGCATTGCTCTGAGAAGTATATAAATAATGTCATTAAGTGCCATTCATCCTCCAGGCAAACATACCAACAACGTTCATACATGCTCAGCATGCCTGCTGAATATTACAAACATTTCATAGTCTGGTACTGTATTAAGGACAGCACACAGTGTTGCCTCCCGTTACAATTTTCCTGACACCTTCCGCAGTAAAACTGTTCTCGGTTACTTATAATTTAGCTGAACTGTAAACTTCCAAGCTGAAATTTCTTGTGTCTCAGGGTGATTACATTACTGTTGCTGCCTGAAGTGTCAATGAAATAGGTTAGCCATTGGAGAAATGCTGGGATAAAATAAATGGTTTTGCCCAGTTTATAATATATCCTTAAAGCACTTCAGCTCAGGTGCTCTACTGCCTTCATGTCTTGGGTCTGGGACTTGAAATGTGGCAGTGGGTTGCTCTGGTATCAGGAATATACCTCTCTTTTTCCTGAAGGAATCAACCCAGTATCTGAATGTCTAAAAGCTGTGGTTTTTACATGCTCTGGAGAACTCTGTTAGCATTTAGCTTGGTTCTCCAAAGATTCAGCCTTGTTGAAGTGGTCAGAGTGCAGGACTGCAGTGAACTAAGATGTTCCCATAATTTCTCATCTGAGCTACTGGGACACTTTTGCCACCGACAGAGCTAAAAAGGTAACTAAAATGAGGGAGATGAAAAGTATGGAATATCAGTTCTTTGAGCATCATTGATCCAGCTCTTAGAAAATACATCTTAATTATTTTTTAAGAGGAACACTAATTCAAGCACTTTCAGTACTTTTTTGAATCTTGTTTTGTAATTGCTACATTTAAAGAAAAATAAACTTGACCCCCTTTTCCCCCAAGACAAAAGGAGTTTAGGCACAAAAAGCCTATTGCAGCAGCTGACACTGTAAATGCCTAAATAGCACACGAGTGTAAATTCTTTACATTGCTTTAGCTGACAGCAAACCTACCCTCCCTTGGACAACATTTTGATCAATCAGCTGAGGAAATTGCTTTTAAAAGAAGAAATGTTTCACTTGAAACTGTTTCCATTTTTCATTCACCACTGCTGCACAAAGCAGGATTATGGGGGGTTGTGCAAAAATGAAGTGAAGGGGTAGGATTCCCATCTGCCAGATTTGTAGAGGTCCAAATTTGCAACCCTACCTTGCCTGATATAAACATTGCTGTCATGCCCCTTTCTAATTAGATATCTTCTTGGTAGAGTTATGCCTAAGGGATGGAGGAAAGCACAGATATGATTTCCAAAACTACTTCATGGCTCAAGTCCCATTTTCAAAAGTGCCTGGGGGTCGCTGAAACTCAATGAGATTTCAAGAAATGTTCAAAAACACCTACATCCAGCATTCAAATGTGACTTGGGAGCTGAAGTGCTCTGAGCCCCATGTGGAGACAGCATCGCCTAGCACAACTGATGGGGATTTCACCTCCAGCTTTCCACCCGCTCTCCAAGTGTAGCTCCCTGCAGACATACTGCTGTGTACAGTGAAATGGTCTAAGACCACCTGAGATCTGGGACAGCTGGAGTATATCCTGTATACTCATTTTCTCTTGAAACCTTTCTTGGTAGTAGACACCTCATGGCCCTTTTTTCAAAAATGGTCAGGATTCATTCTCCTCTTCCCATGTAAAGCTAAAGAAGTGGAAAGGTACATTGAGAATATACCTCAGCCTTCAGTGTTTCCTCACTAGCAAGTTCAAGACCTCAGTTSTTTGGGATGCTGTTCTCTTCTGACTCCTCTTCTGAGGAACTTACTACTGGGATACAGCACCCACTGCACTGCAATGTCTATCTCCCTTTGTGTTTCTGGGCACACGTTGCTATTGAAAATGGGCCTCTGGGATTTTTCAAAATGAGACTTTCAGTTCTTCGTGCGCACTGCAAACAAGAAGAAATCAAGCATAACTCAACCAGACAGGAACTGTGATCCTCCATTGTTGGAGGACCGCTGGGAATTTTGTCAGTGCCTTTGTAAAAGCACTAATCAGTCTTCACAGTGGAGATGTAAAATATCAAGTGAGACATGCTTTAATCTTCAATAACAGTGTTCATCACTGATGTAGAATACAGATGCAAATTACAAACTGGTGTTGGGAATTAAATAAAATGTTTACAGTAGCCTAATTTGCACAGATTTGGCACCGAGGTATTCTGCAGAATGAGTTATTTCCAAATCCAGTATGAAAACTGCAGTAAGGAGAGTTATCAAATAGAAGAATGCAACGTAAAATGGATACTTGAAAGACCTTGCTATATTTTACATCTTGTTAACATGTTTCTTCTTGTCTTGCTTTGCCATTTCCAGGTCATCCGCATTATATTTGTTTTGCCTGCCCATCAAGTGAAAGATAAGTGAAAATATGTATTACTATTTATAGTCCAAATATGTGGACTCAGTCCATAGTTTTTTATTGCTTCCATCCTCTGCATTGCTTAGCCTTGTTTATGTGAGGTCTGAGCTGAGATTCCCATTCTCCAAATTATTTTTGAACATTCCTGAAGTGGTATTTTTGCAACAGAACATGCATTTTTAAGTAGGAGAGACTGTGCTCTCGTTCAGATCTCCATCTTCAGTGACTTGCTTATAGAGAGCAGCTCAGCACCTGGTCAATATTTTATGGAGAGAGTAGACCTAATGCTGTTAGGAAATGAATTCTCATAAAATTGTAGAACAACCTTATTCTGTTTAAAAGCTAAGGACTGTTTTCCTTCAGCATAAAAGTTTCCCATAATTGCAAGAGAACAGGAAGAGGTTTATACATACACATACATATCACTTTTATTCCATATTTATTTTTTCCAATTAGATTAGTAAGTATAGTCAGGTAACTTATTTTAGACAAAGTTTACATGATTATGCCATGTTAAAAAGTTTTATCATCTAAGGATTAAAGCCTTAAGGGATGTTCAGAAAGGTAGACAATTTATATGAAACCATTAAAAATAAAGCTCACTTGAGTGGATAAACATGCCCTTCTGCCAAGCTGAGCAGAATAACAAATTTAAGCTGGCTTTTTGCCCACAGGGACTTCTGCACTGGGAAAACCTCTTCTTCCTTGTCCTTAAATGTTTGTGAAACATTGGTTTTTATGTTCTTTTCCCCCAGTTTTGCTCTGAAAGGAGAGCATGATTACATGTATTTGTGGGGAGAATGTTGTCTATTTGACAACACAAATATCAGGCTGGTACACCACCATACACCTTCAGCTGGTAATAGCCGAGATACAAGTTGCATAACCTTTTGCAGKCAGATGTACTTAAAGTACCTGAAAATGGAAATCTTAGAATGATGTCCAGTCTGAGAGTGGTTTTGTGGCTGCACATCTTAAAGACAATAGGAAGATTAGTGTAAATATTTTAGTGTTTTAGGACCCAATCCTCACTGGCTACAGTGGGAGAAGTAGTAGAAGTGGTGAGAATTTATGCTTGGCCATTCAGGGGCAATCTGTGTGAAATTGCAGACTAAATTACTTTCAGACCCATAGACCCAAGCCAAGCAGATATACACACGTCATAGAAAATACTGAAGCTTGACATTCATGAAGTAGGAGGTTGCTGTTGTGTGGGGCTTGCAGTGTAGGAGCTTTTCTATGCACAGAGACTCAGCAAAGTAAAAACAAAAAGAACTGGAGGTGTAAAATCAATGCWACAGCAAATTAAAATCTCTTTACTACTGAGTTAGAGCATCTGTCTAGGAATTTAATACACTCTAACTGATGCATATTGGTTTCAYGCTTCTTGTTGATTTGCTTTAACTAATGTGAGTGTTTCCCTGGGGAGGGAATCTTAGACATAGGCTGCTCAGCTTGCTACTGCCCTTTATGGGAAGTTGAATTCGTTTTGCTTATCCTGACAATAGGAAGGACAAAGAGGCAAATAAAAATTCTTGTGATCAAAAGCCCAGCATATGTAGACATTCACATCTAAATCTATACATATATACATCCAAATGTAACAAAAATCTAGTGTAAATCTAATTTTGTTGGTCATTCTAGTATAAAATAGTAATTTTTGATGATAGGGGAGTAATTCACATGTGTAAACATAGTGCACAGGCTGCCTGAGACTTTGGTACAGGACTGGCAGTTATGTCCCCTCACCTTGGAGACCCTGTCCAGGACAATGTGGCCCTTAGACATAGCTTGGATAAATCTTTGTGGTGGATGCGGAACCAAGAGAAATTYGGCCTGCCATATTCATTCATTAATGTTATATAATAACAACTATTTGGTGACTGTTAAACCACAACTGAAGTGGTTTGTAGCCTCTTAKGCTGAAGTCTTACTGTTCCCAACATCAATATGATACAGTATCACAACACCTATATAGCGTTATATTTGGTTTCTACCCAACTGGCTACTCAGTCCCATGGTCGAGAACAACAGCTGTAGTCAGACAACAAATACATACTGACAAATGGACAAAATGTTGTTTTCAGATGTAGAAAGGGTTGCAATGATATTTTAGCACTGCAGGATACTGAGCATTTATTTTTTGCTAATCACCACTGAGGTCACCAGCTCACCAGTTCATGAGATTTGGTCCTTGCACAGATCAGGGAAGAAACACAGGGCCACCCTCATTTCTTTGTGCTGTCTCTTTCAATAACCCTTCTCTAGCTGCAGTGCTACCCTCCAAAACTCCCTCTTAAAGCCTGACTTCACAATTTAACAATCAACACGGCAACAAGTCCACACAGCAGCAGCAGTACTGAAATCTAATGACAAATAGCTTTCAAACTCTATTGAATCACTAAGAGGTAAAGTCTGGTAATGTATCCAACATCCTGGAGAGAATAATAACTGGCAGCTCCCCTATAATTATAACTTATGATTTCTTCTGGTATATCACATATATCATAGAGAGAGARAAAGAGTATGGACTCTTGATTTATCATTCAAAATTGCTCTTATCAGCTCATGCTAAAATGTCACTGTTTGAAGGGCCCTCCTCTAAAAAGATGTAAAAAAATGCAAAACCAGATACTTGGAAAGCAATTAGCATTACAYAGTGCCTTAAAGAAGTAATATAATGTATTTGTTATGCCTTTGTGTGTATATATACATATAATTATATATTTGTATACATGTATATATATGTATACACCAGAGTAAAATTGAAGTGGTCACTGGCTTTCAGAGCTATTCACTTATTTAAAATGCAGGAATTGTATATTAGCTGGACAAGAGATAAAGGAGTAAACCAGATAGCTAAAGACTCACCCTGGCACTAATAATGCCTGGATCTGTATAGCCTCCCCCCGACCCAAAGAGCAAAAAATGTTGCAGTCCCACAGGATAATTAATATTCCTACATACGTACATAGGCAGAAGAAGGAGTCCAAGCACAGCACCAAAACCAAACCCCACCAAACAAACCCCCCAAAAACCCCAAACCCTAAAGAAAAGGAAGAGAAATAAATGGGGGATTGAAAAGTGCAAGACAAATATAAAAACTCTTCAACCTACAACATCATAGGAAGCTGAGCTTGCAGGACAAGTTACAGCGCAACAAACAGCTACAGATGCTCTTTTCCTCCTGTTCTATCACAAGGCATATTTTACTGCTAGATATTATATATGCCATATTACATATAATGCATTGCCTGTAGAAATAGTCCCATATAAACTATAAGAGATATAGCAGCCTGGAGTAACCAGCTTAGATGAAGATTTCCATGCCATAGATGCCTACATTTGGTCAAATGAATCCCAGGACTACTCTGTTTTAGATCAAGTCTCTCATAGGCAATAACCCACACCTGCAGAGGAAATTCAATTCTGAATTAGTACATTCTGGCAAGTATGATGAGCTTTATTCTCTGTAGCTCAGCCCTGTATGCATTGATTGCTCATCCTCCCCTTGGGTGGTGTAAATGACCACAGAAGATGCTGGCAAGAGCACATCAGTCTCACTGGCTCTGAGGGATCATCCAGAATCCACAGAAAGGAAATAATACTCACTTTTCAGTGCATTGGAAAAAATAACCTCGTACAACTGAAACATTTTATGAAATAATAGCAACCTCCCCCCACCCCAGCTCAGGTGTATCAGATCATTACATTAATGCAGACAGAAAGTCAGATGCCATCGATTTTTCCAGACCTCTCAGATTCATTAGTGAAGAATCAGGATGACAAGTGGAGAGCATGGTAACTATACCTGCATCTTTTCAAATTCAAGACTCTTATTTTTAGACTCTAACCAACCTATTTTCATCTTGCCTCTTTTCTTTTTTTTTTTCTTTTTTTTCTCTTTTCTCCCAGTGTTTCCTAAGTCACATCTTTTTCCCAGGCGGTATCATATGTCTGACCTTGACCAGAGAGCCTCTATCTTTTGTCCTTGAAAACATCACTGTGCAGGTAACCCAATAAGCTTTAGGCACCTACATCCTCTCCACCTTACAGAAGATACAACTCCACATCTTAATCAGTTGCTTTGCTTTGCCCTTTTTTCCCCTATAGTTGTTTTATTATGTATGACAGCTTTTTGCAGCTTTTCATAGTACGCACCACACTGCGAGTGAGCTTTGTGCACATACTTCCCTCAGTAACAACTGAATAGACTTTCCTCTTTTCCCATGTGTGATCCAATCATGTCATTGCAACAGCATTTACTGTAGCAATGAATAGTAGGCAAGTATTCCTTTTTCAGTATCTAGAGACTAAATCTGTTTAATGGGCACATTTTTCCCATCTTAAAAATTATAATGTAGTTTTTATTTCTATCTATCATACAACTCCAAAATTGCTTTTCGCTGAAAATCCTGGTGTGGTTGCTATTCAAACATGGTCATGATTAGAGAAAATAAGGTTCTTGCAGGGCTCATGTCAACAAGGTATTTGATGGCCTTTCAGTTTACTTTTACGTGACTTAGAACAAGGAGTACCATGAGCTCTATTAGCACCTGGGCCAACTGTCTTGAAACGGTGCAGGTGCTCTATAGAGCATCAAACGTCTCATTTCCCCACTATAAAAAATGGGCATGATCATTTTTATATTAATGCTAAAGCTGAAATAGCTAGGAATAGAAAGTTTATATGCAGTATGGGAGCATTGCTGCAAAAGAGAAATGTAATGTGGTTTGACAGATTTCATTTTCCTCCTACCCTTTCAGTTCTTGACCTTTCTATAGCAACTATCAACAGAGGCAGAAAATAATACTGGTTTGTGTGGTAGTTCTGATACTATCAGAGACTCGTGGCCAATTTTACAAAAGCACCTAGACAGAGTAAACAATACAAACAATGAGAGAGATTTAGATGTCTGTTCTTTCTCCGTCAGTCAGCATGGATCCATCACAGCTAAACAAAGATTCAGATTTAGCTTGGAGAGTGGATGAAAGTTCCTTCATTTACATTATATGAAAAACTTACTGTGATATTGATTAGTTTCCATCAGTTTCAGGCAGGCAGAGATTAAATTAACAGATTTTGAAGCCAAAGAGGACCATTATATAATTTAGCACATTTTTACATCACACAGGCTGAGAAGTTTAATTCTATTACTCTCTCAAAAGAAAGACATACAGTCTTGATTTGAAAATGTCAAGACATTCATTACATCCCTCTGCAGTTTGATGCAATGGCTAATCATCCTGACATTGAAACATGTGCTCTATTTCAAATTCAAAGCTAATTCCCAGACTTGGGTTCTGGTTATTGCTTTTTCTGCCGAAGCTCTTTATTAGATGGTGCTCTCTCCCCCTTCCCCTCTTTCTTTGTGAAGTTACTAATCCACTACAACTGAGTCACCTTTTGAGTTTCTTTTCAGTACAGTTAAACAGCCTGAGCTCTTTAAATCTCACAGCAAAAATCGTATCTTCCAAGTCTTAAAATAATAACTGGGATTTTCCTCTACTTTCCCCATTTTTTCAGTAGATTGATGCACCCTGCCTTTGGAATAAAATGGAATATTTTAACATCATGGCCAAGGAGGAAGGAAGGAGGAGGCAGCACTCACCTCCTCTTGCTGGGTATAACTCCCATCTCCTCACTGTCTCCCTCCAGAGTGACCCTCCTCGCCTGCCACCATTCATCGTCCGAGGCGTTGATGACATGAAGGATGTCTCCATACTTAAAACTGAGTCCTTGGCTTGGGAGGCCACTGTCTTTGCTCTTGTCATAGTCAAACATGGCTCTGTGAAAGGAAATAAAGATATGAAGACAAGTGATTATATCAGTCTTAGGAACATTTACTTCTGACCAATTTGTCATATTTTGTGTTACGGCTAACTCTTGCTCCTTTCCAAAGGGAAAGGTCTTGCTTGGAGGAAAACTTTCCACTGTGAAGTTAATCTTTACAGAATCATCTTTTTTTAAGAGAAACTGAACAGTAAAGTATGGTATTTACTGTTTCACTTAATAAAGGACAATCACCATATCAGAGTATCTAGTGAACAAACCTGGTAGTCAGAAGCCCCTCTTGTCACCTTGCCAACAGCAATTTATGGCTGYTGAGCTTGTTCTTTTCTCACACTTCCTTGTGCTCAGTCAGACAGGGGTGCATTGGGAGGACCAAATACAAGGGACCAAAACCGTGCTCAGGGTAATGCATTTCTTTAGGTGAATGGATGCACCTATCTTAGCATCTAGTTCAGACCAGAAGTGAGCTTTCAAAGGGAATCTCTTGATTATTCCCACTCACAGTGCTTTGGTTCATGTCCTGGAGCTGCATTAGGTTGCACAGATTGGATTCCTGAAATTTGAAACTGAACTAAAGATGTCCTGACCAGAGTAGCACTAGTCTGACATACACCCCTCCAAATGCACTCAGGGTGCACACAACATCACTGCTTTCACTGTCCACGCCCAGCCCCCCTGTACTGCAGCACCTGCTCAAGCAGCCCTAGATATTTCCTTTGACGTTGAAGATGTTTTCCACCAGTTTGAAGTGGACCTCTACCTTGGGCATGCCTGTACAAAAAAGTTCCACGTATAGGACATGTATATTAATATAGGACGTATATATAAGTCTAGGGACTCCATAAGCACAAATTGAGAGCTAGCTTTAAGGTACCTGGCTATCAAACTGTGACTGGGCATAGTTCAGCATGAACTTACTGCCTAAGTATTCAACCCAGACCCTGGGAAAGAACTTCAGCTTGCCCTGAGCTCTGTATTACCAAGCTACAGTGATACCAATTCTCAGCCTCGTCCAGTCCTATGCCTGGCACCTACACCAGCAGTCTTCAGGGTAGACATACTCCAGTTTCGCAGGGGAAGACCCTGCACATGAATCCCAKCAAGGCTGTACATGAGTGCGGGTCGCTCATCGGAGTTACCTAGCTAACAGCCCAGATCTTGGTTTCTTACAGGAAAAAAATACATGGGAATATTTTTCACATGTAAAATATTGTTTAAAGATCATACCTGTCAAGAACTGATGTTTATTTCCTATAGGGAAAATAATATGATTATAATCCTGACTACAGAAAAGTTAGATCAGTAAAATCCCAAGAGGTGTATAATAATTCCTACTCTTTTATTGTCAGAAATAAAGCCATGGCAAACTCTTCACTCGTAAATACTTCTGTGAGAAGGATTTGATAAAATTAGTTGTTGTGCATTGTAGTGTAATTGCAGAGAATGATTATAGCAGCTTTATGGTTAGATTTAAAACACTCAAGGCTACCTGTCATAATGAGGAGAACTTAAAAAAAAAAGTTATGAGTTGTAACTATGCAACCACAATAATTTAAAAGCTCTCATAAGCACTCATTCTGCATGAAAGGTCTGGTTCAGGAGGAGGAAAAATGCTATTTGGAATATGTCTTTTCTTTAAGAGTTTACAGTCATGTCCTAACATCATCAGAAAAGCCCAGATAATTCCCTTCTCTGAGGATGAAGACAAATAATCCTGCTGAATTTTACATAATCCATGAGCTTAGATATGCTTGTGCCTTTCTTGGTAAGTGTTCTTGGACTGCATGTAACCTTTGAAAAATTTTAATGGCTTAGCAGTGGAAATCCTTTAAAAACTTGGCTATATCTTAGTAAAAATTTACATTCATAAAGGATTCTTATCAGTAGCAGGTCATCTGCTGCCTTCTCAAATAAGGTCTTCTGTGAGGATATATGATGAAGCAGCATATAAATCCAGAAGCAGCTAAGTATCATCAGTCACCTCTTCTTAACCAATTAACGACACCTGATCTCTGGAGAAATGGCAGTGCACACACAAACATATCATCCTGTTGGTATCGCCCTTATCAGCACGCAGTGGTCTCAGCTTTGTCACTGTATTGAACATTCGTTGTCTTAAAAATTCACTGAATAATTGTGTACCGTGCCATGGAAGCCTATCAACATCTCAAAACCCTGACCACATAGTTGGCAACCATGCTGAGTACTGGGCAGATGTGGTACAATCCTGAATCCACGCACAGTTAAATTACTCAAAACAAATGACAGTATCTTCCGTCTCAGAGAATATGCAAGACTGTCACATCCCAGATGTAAAACACATGCCAAACTGGAAATGCTCCATATTTGGCAAGTTCTAAGATGAAGGGTGTGTTTCAAAAACGAAGTAGTAGAAAGAAAGTAGGGCAGTGTTCTTTGTCCTTGAACAGACATTTGTACCTCAGAGCCCATGTATTAACTTAAAACCACTGACTGCCATTGTGCTAGCTGATGTTAACGATGAATGCAGATGGCAATGTTTGCCACTGACTTTCTTTGATTGGAGTAATCATGTGCAATGCTAATTAAAATGAGATTATAGATCTCAGACAAGACAATGTTTGAGCACACTTTTCATTGAGTGAAAGATTTTGTGGCTGCATGCTCTACAGATGTTGATTACTCCATTAGCAAATGAAAATGATATGAGAGCTGACTTCAGTGCTCTTTGCTAAACATTTCAAATTAAGATCCAGGTTTAAGTTGATAACATAACCATATTTAAGCTTACAACTTTAATAACATTGCTGGCTCTGTAAAACATACTTTTGCAAGTTGGCAGTTGGCTCAGCTATAAAACAAATGGAGATCTTCACTCTAGGCACCATTGCATGCATGTAGATGTTAACATGACTACCTTGGGCAATAGAGAGACCTAGGCACACTCATCCTCACCTCCTCCTTTCAGTTCTCAGGCTGTAAGTACAATTTGGATCTCTACATGTCCAATTGCAAGCTCTAGTATGATCTCTACATGTCCTCTTGCATAGCTCTATCTATTTAAGAGGCTGACATGTCATTTCTAATTTTCTACCTGATGAACAGCACCCACTTCCATTTGTGCTCAGTCTTGCAGATGTATATAAAAATAAGACATCCGCATCTGTTGAGTGTCAACCGAAGTGATACAAAATGAATGCGGCCAGACCTCTCATTTGGTAAAGGAACTGGGCAGGGCAGACAGAAAAAGATGCATTTTTCTGCTTTGCTCTTTCATGGTTTTGGATAATGACAGCCTAGTTTTACAGGATACCACACTACATCCTGCAAGCACTGCAACTTTCATCAGATAGAGGAGTTCAGCTCTCAGCAAAGTCTATTTGATCTATGCAAGCTTCTTTACCCAGATAACATGCTAAGGTATGTTAGATACCTTAGATAGGTTCTGCCATGCCATGGGGAATATCAGAGGAGAGGCTAAAATGTAGTAGCATCTTTGCAGAATATTATGTGTTGAAGAGAGGACATAAGCAACCCAGTCCAGCAAGAGACCCACCCTCGCACAGAGCACCCATCTCCCCTCTCTGAGAGATGAGCACCATATTTTCCTTTCAGTTAGAGAAGGACCAGCATGATCAGGACCTGACTGCCGTAACTCCCCCAGACAAGTACTCTTCCAAAATGAGATGTCTAAAAGAAACAGCAAAGAAGTGTTATTCCAACCAACCAGAGGATTTAACACATGAAGACATGTCACAGTGCCTCTCTCTTTGACAAGTTAGAGGTATCTCCACACAATACAAGCACACATAGTGCAGATACTGGAGAGTCTGCTCAGCAGAGCTAAAGAGCTTTCTGAACTTGCTAACATGACTATATAGTTTTCATATGGCTGAGTCTGCTTATTCATGGGTTGCTCAGGCAGTTCTTCAAGGCACTGAGCCATAATTCATTTTTAGTGTCTTTTGCTGTAATTCTAAAGAAGAATAATCTCAATAACCTTACAGCTTTCTAATGGCACTTATCTGACAGGCTTGGATACTAACAGCTTCTCCTTTTTTTCTCCACAACTGATAAAAGCGCATCTTAAAGAGCAGCTCTTCTTCTTTCAGGTGTTTTATATCCTCAGTTAGCTGCTTGCATCCACTGTTCAGCCCTTTTTGGATCATATAGGACAGAACCAAGAGCTCTACAAGGCTTTCTCTATGGTAGTAAGGGCTCTTTTTCCAGTCAGCTGATGAAGTCTACTTTTGAACTAGGATAGTCAATTTTTAATAACAAAGGAAATCAGTTTAAATGATTTAACTTTCATTTTAGAGCTGTCACCAATGTCGTGATCATACCAGCATCAGAAAAATTCCTGTTCAGTATCTTCTAGACAGTGCATTTGACAAACAGGACCCTTGGTTACACAGGATAGATAACACATTTTGAGGCTACAAATATAGTAAGCCTAGTGATTACTGTGAKATGTGGATAAAACACTGAAATAGGGAACACAGCTTGCTACAAACTTATTAAACAGATGTGGTGAAATCATGATTTGGCCATCTCAGTTCCCTTATTAGAAAAATAGCAATAGGAGTCGTTGTGATTATCAAAGGCCTAAAGTATATGCACCAAATTTCCATTAACACCTTTAAATTTTTTTCCTCAATTCCCAGTTTTTGCATGAGTTTGGGAAAAATGTTTAATATCTGTACAACATTTTGAAAGTGAAAAGTGCGATTCAAGTGCTAATTATTGCTGCTATCTTCTTGGTGAAACCCTCCTGCTTGTAGAAAATTAAGAAACCCTGTTCTGAGAAGTGAAGCAGAAGGTGCAAACATTTAGAGCAAGCTGGATATCACAAATATTTAAGATTATGTGAGTCTTGTTTCCTTGATATTATTCCARACTTCAGAAGTGATCATTACACTGGGCTAATCCCAGCAGTAATTTGGACAGAACCTAACAGGTTTTATTTTTGTGCTTGGGTGCTTCTTAATCATTTTTAGGAACCCACATCAGCGTAAAACATGAGACAAGCATTTCACAATAGCATCAAAATTCATTGCTCAAAAATTGTTTGAAATGAAAATACTGCCAGTGCCAAGCTGTAATATACTGCCAAACATGTAGTGAGGTGTCCACATGGCAGTGAAGACCACTAAAATGGGGGCATTTTTTTCCTCCACTTAGTGTAAATACTTCAGCATTTGAGGTATGTCCAAAAGTTAAGTTGCATTGCACAGTAAATATCTATTTCTAATGACCTCTATTCTTGCAGCTAGAGTAATAAATGTTTGACATAGGAGAAAATATATTTGCTTAAAGGAAATAGCAAATCAATTCATTGTGCAATCCCATATATTGCAGCCTACTGGCACCCACCATGCCTATATTGTTACCAGCATTTTAAGAATGAAAAATAGGATACAGAAAGACTAAGTGATCTTGCTAAGCCTGTGGCAGAAAAGGGATTTTAACAGAGAAACCTAGCTTCCTCAGCTAATGCAGTAAACACCATTTGTAAATTAGTAGTATTCACGATCTTCCTGGCAAGGCAAGGGATATTAATGCATTTACAGCACAGCAATCTATTTTGCTGAATGCTCCTGTATGTTCGGTGCAAAACCCCAAAATCTTCAACTCCCATATCACTACACTATGGCCAGTAATCTCAATTTGATACAGTTCAGGTGCTGCGTGGCAGCTTTATTTGCATCTTTGAAATTACTTTCTTCTTCTGGCACAGATGGGAGTTTGCACATAAATTTACAGACTGCTCTTTGCCATTTACTTGATTATGAAACGACAACAACATTTAGCAAGAGAGATCTTCAGCTTCTGTAAACAGTCCTGACTCTTCTGCAATCTGCCAGCATATCTGCATTTACACCACTTCAGGATATTACTGTTTTCTCTGAAAATTTCCTTAGCAGAGATTCTCAGACATCCGGCTTTATAGCATCATCATAAGGGAGAGATTCTTTATTCTCCTTCTTCTGCACATCTATCCTACCCCCTGTCCCCCCTTTTTTTTTTACAGATGGGGAAATCCAGTGCACAGAGGTTTAATCATTTGCCTGGGTTTAGACAGTAATTCAGCATCAGAGTCAGAATCAGACCCCAAGTTTCATAGCTGTCTTTTCTGCACTGTCAGTAATAGATATATTTCCACCCACTTGCAGGCTCAGCTTGAAGAAAACATTAGAAAAAAATTAAAGAAACCCCAGCGTAATTCATTGCTATAGCTACAACAGAGCAAGATACTGGTTTCAGATGTTTGCAAGCAGAAGGGGAATTCTGTTTGGCCCTTTTATGCCCTGTAAAATGCCAAAGAAACAAAAAGTGGGTGTATAGCTACAAGAGAGCACAGCAGCGCTGTGATAGAAGCAGCCATTGCAATACAATTAAGATGCTATTAAAAGGGTTAAATTTTCACATAGTGGCATGTCAATAAACACTTCCACCTTCTCCTCCCAGCTTTGTTTCCATCTGGAGAAGCCGAACAGGTAAATCCTACGTGTAGAGCATAGAAAAAAGTTGCTCTCTCCTTGTGAGGTGTGGGAAGCTCTGAGGTGCTGCTTGCTATGACTGGAGGCTGCCAGAATAGCCCCCATGCTACGGATGATCCAGTTGTACACTGTCATCTCCTCTGAAAGAGTGGGAGGGGACTGTTTTGTTAGCTTTTATTAGAAATATACTACAACAATGTGGTTTCAACAAAAAACATCTGAATGTTTGACTTGTTACCTACAACTCAAAGATACTGTGATTCCTGCTCTTCTCTTCTCTTCTCTTCTCTTCTCTTCTCTTCTCTTCTCTTCTCTTCTCTTCTCTTCTCTTCTCTTCTTTCTTTTTGTATTTTCTGTCTTAATGATGTTACACCTTTTCATGAAGCTGATCCCCTTAATTACTGTAGTTGGGCTGAGATAGACAGTGTTAGCAGCATCTGTGTTATCAAATTCAGTCATGCCAGGGCACTTCAACATGGTTGCCATGTTCCCTTTGGAGGTTAGTACAGGTCAGGGACCATTCCCAGCAAGAGTTTGGATGCACCGTCCTTTTATGGTGGAGAGGAGGACATAAAAGAAGGGATACGGGCTGTTGCGGTGGCCCAAGGAGGATGCTCCCAGGCACGTGTGGTTTAGGGTGTTAGCACAGCTGATAGCACTGATGGAGATGCTGAGGGAGTGGAGCTGTCCCCAAGACACCTTCACTATACCAAATCCCATTGCACATTTGCATCCAAGCTTTTTCCATTTGCTACCACATTGTTTCTTTACTTCATTCAGCAATTTCTCCATTCACTCCAAGTCATTCTTTATCATTTTGCTCCTAGTGGGAATTTGGCAGAGAGTTATGCCACGGACTTCAATGAAAAAAGGATTGGAGACAGCAGTATTAGTTCCAGAAAATTTCACTAAGAGGAGGAGGATATTTTCTTTATGGTGTTTACATCAGGAAGGAGGACTGCTGTTTGTCCTCGGGGAACATTTTGTTCATTTTGCAGATCCGACCATGATTCTTAATGTCAGCTCCCATGAGCCAGTGTTTATGTTGTTGACGGGCTTTTTTGGGTCTTTAGCAAGTGCTCATGTTCTCGGCAGGAAATGGGTTCTTCTGTACTGAAAGGATTTAAGTCAACATTTTCAGAAGTATCGATCAATGAATGTATGTTGCACTTTTGTGGTCTTGCTATGCAACAGCATACAAGGTCCTACGTTAAAGGCAAAATCTCTCACAGCCCACAGTGAGGAAAGACTGACAGCTTTAGTCTTTCAGCTGTGGACATGGACAGAACTCATATTACTCTGAGGTGTGCCTGGCTTTAAGCTCTTCCAGCAAGAATTGAAAGGTGGCTTGAGAAAGTGAAGCTCTTTCATGTCTTTTCTTGTGCTGGCACAAGGGGAATTCATTTCAGTGTACACCCGCTTTTTGTTTCTTTGGCATTTTACAGGGCATAAAAGGGCCAAACAGAATTCCCCTTCTGCTTGCAAACATCTGAAACCAGTACCAAGCTGTGAGCATGTGCCTCGACCCTTTCCATAATTTATTGACTAGGAAAAACTGGCTGCCAGTTTCATCTGTGATAAACGCAGAAGCTTTTAAGTACATCTGCATTGTAATCAACGTATTCCAGATTTGCAGCTTTGAGGTTTGCTTTAAAACTGAGAGACTGCATTGGGTGAGAACACTAATTAGATTTAGCCTTAGGTATTTTGACAAACCCCAGAGAAGGTCTGCAGTAGCATCTCGATTCTGGAGTGCTTCTTCAGCACTCCTGAATTTGTGTGTGAAATTTCACAATAAAAACTCAAACTTGTGAGTGAGATTTGAATTTTACAGCAAACTGGAAAACTTAGGCCAGGTTTGTTCTAAGTGTTTTTTTTTAAAGAAATGAGATGATTTTTGACTGACCTTGACCTGGCCTGAGGATTATGAATGAAAATTATGTGAAATTTGCAAGTTCTTGAGTTTTGGTTTTTTTTTTCTCCCCACGCAGACGAAGTGAAGCTGCTGCTCAATGGCATCTCTGGTTTCTGTCTAAGGCATCTGTGCAGTTTCTCAGCACAGATTCCTGTGTTGTGACATTTAAGATTATCCATATCCAGAAAAGAAAAGAGAAGTGACTGGATGTCAAATCAAGGATACTTTAAACTACCGGGTAATTCACCTGAAACTGCAACCTGTGGGTTGCACAGTTTGACACAAGAGCCAAAGAGTTATTCTGTGATTCCTAGTTTTAAAGAAATAGTAACTTATTTACTGTTTGAGAATATTCATTTTGGGATTTTTTTCCCCCCAGGGAAAATAAAATAAATAAAGTAAAATAAAATAAAATAAAATAAAATAAAATAAAATAATGTTTATTTCAAAGACAATGAGACTTAAAGGGAGTATTGTGACTCTGTGTAGCACAGCCTGTAGCCACCCCCCTCCCTCCCTGCTCCCAGATGTATCTTCCTTCTAATACAGAATACACTGTAAAAAAGCACTGAATTTACTTTTTAAAAAAATAATTGGTCTACAATAGTTCTAAGTATTACAATAGCTCTCAAGGATCTGCTTTGGGTAGTTGGATTTTTTAGGTAGTTGTCTCAGATACCTTGTAGCTTGCAATTGCTTTCTCTTAGACCTAATCATGACCCGTATCTGTTAGCAGCTTTTAAAATTACGTTGTGGCCAGGCTGCCCACGGAATTCATTGTGCTTCCACTGGGTTATAATCAAAAGGAAATTTTCATCACACGAAAGAACCCCACTGATAACATAAGTATTACTACCAGCTAGATATATGATGGCTTCTTTGTTTTTTTGGAAAAGGATATTAGACATCTGGAAAACTAAAGTAAAGAAAGCCTTCCTATGGAAAAATGATCCACATTTATGATTTTTATAATTTGAACATAATGGCAACAAAAAGAGTGGTAAGAGATGGACTAAACACAATGCCTCTAATACTGAAAAATACCCCACCAGTCAAAATTCAGACAATTGTGGCAGCAAAATGGAATATTAAATTTTTTTTCAGAAATCAACATGTAATACTGGAGCGTTGTCAGTCAGAATATTCTTACTTAGCTCTGTGCAAGAAGTGCGGGGAAGTCTACAAAATTTCCTAGCATGGAAGTGCTCTTTTGTTTATGTCATAATAAATCTGCTTATACATTCCAACCTTTAGAGATTACTTTTGAAAAAGAATTGTTCTCCAGCTATTGCAAAAGTGTAGGCAAACAAAACTAGGAGAAAGTATTAATGAGACAGAACATCRGCTGCTCTGTCTGTAATGAGAGAGGGCATTTTGGAGAAGTCAAGATATTTGTTTGCAACAGCTCTTTCTTAGTAACGGTTTCTGCTTGGCCTTTGACAATGAAAGAGTCAGAAGTCAGATTTGCATTGTTACTGCGTTGGCTGACTAGGTTCTTCTGAAATAATGAGGTGTCACATGCATACAGGAACACGGAAAACCACTGAAAATTATTATGGAAATTAAATCTCCTGCCTAATGTGGAGAAATGTACTAAATCCATAAACTCTGCTGGATGCAAGTATTTGAGAAATCATAAAATCCTTTTGTCTCTAGGCCAAAACTTGAAGAGCTCATTAAGAGTTTACTCAATCAGTGGGAGGTTGCTGATAGAGTGAGTCCTTTGTGTTTTAGCACAGACTTCAACAGGAAGCAATGCAATTTATTTTTGGTTTTGACTTTGTCTCTTTTAAAGAAGAAGGGTGATCTTGCAAAGATCCAAATGCTATCAAAGTCTAAAACTGTATTTTTATGGCACAAAGGTCGAGTGACTCCACATAACCTCTGGTTCGTGAGGCCAAGCATGAAATCTCTAAATGCTTCACATTTACAAGGTGTAACTCTATAGAAATCAATAGATATGGAACAATGCCGAAGGTCCGAGCTGAACTCAGCTGAAATCTTCTAAACTGTAATGGAAATAACACAGAAAGTTGCCTGAAAGAGCAGCAGCTATGAGATGAGATGTACTATTTGGTCAACCAGTTCTGTGGATTCCTTGAGCTTTTATCTGTCAACCCTTACCTATGATAAAGCGGTTTATCCCACTAAGTTTTATTCTGTGATTGGGTTGAACATTCTCCTGGTAGATGATGTTTCCTATAAACCTCCATCTTCTGGAGTCAAATGAATACTTCAAAAGCTCAGTTTTCATTCGTGTCCCCTTCTTATGGAGAAAAGCTTGAAAATAAGATGCCAGAATACACAAAAGCAGAAACAAACAAACAAAAAGGGCAAATAAAAATAATAGTCTTTGGTGCCACCTTGTCAATGTCAAAACATTGTGATTGTTTCTTCTTTTTAATGGTCAGATTTGGTGGTTTCACTCTGTGTGTGGTTGTCAATCCTCTTTAGAAATGGACTTTGAAGAAAAAAGTGCTGATCAACCACTATTACCAAAAATATATAACAGCAGCTATATGTATTTTAATATTTATTAAACAAAGTTGCAAGAGGATGATGCTAAACTTCTCAGCTTCTGTCCTTTAAACACAAAATTAAGCCCATGCTGCACTGAGCTCCTTGCAGCTAATCATTCACTCCACTGCATTATGCACACCCTCCTTCCCTGGGAGCCCCAGCTCTTGTGCTCAAAAGCAGGATTAAGGGTAACATCAGAAGTTCCTGCATCCCATTTTTAAAGGTAAATTAAGCACATCTGAGCCTAGGTTTTGTTGACTTTCAATGAAGATTAGACTTTGAATTGCCAAGTCGCTTTGAAAACGTTACCCTAAGCAGCTTTAAGATTGACAGAATTTGCCTTAAGCTGCTCCGAGGCTGACAAGATGAAGGTCTGGTACAGTAACAGAAGCGCTTTGATTCCTTGCTCTTGGATGGTGCTAGGACCTAGGATAAGCCATTTTTTTCCACTACCATGAACGAAGCTCAGAGTTTTGATGGGTTTGTCCATAATGACACTTTCTCATTCTGTGTGTAATTCCTGATTTAAGCAAGGACACTAAGCAACAGAACTGTGAATTTTCCTTTTAATATCTTCTTTTAAAATGAGTCTCGCGGCTATAAAAAGCCTAGAAATAAAGCTTCCAGGAAAACCAGTTGTGTTCTTCTCCCTCCCCCTGCCTTGAAATGTTTCTACCTATATTGGCTTAAGCTTACCTTGATTTTAAGACATTCCTCTGTCCTGCAGAAAAAAGATTTACCACGAACCCCTACTTCTACTTAGCAATTAATTTTAGATGGGAAATATTTATCAAAAGCCATGTCCTTAAGTTTAGGCAAAGCAATAATAGCAGTCTCTTGAGTCAGGCTCCTAAAAATCATTTTCTTTAGCATTTGAGTAATCTGACCAATTTCAAGCAGATTACACATACTTAAAATTATGCATTGAGACTTATCTGTGCCATAACACATTTCATGTAGTAGAAGATAATTCATGGATGCAGTTGCTTTTCTAATATTGCTCATAGGTAAATATTTTCTATCAAATTTGTTTAAAAAAATTTGACTGCACATTTCAGGACATAAAACTCAGTTTGAAATCTCATACTACCATTTCGTAAGCCTGAATCAAATGATTGTGTCATGCCAGAAGCTGGAACGTGATACACCTTAATGTTAGGTTTGTGTGTGCAGGAAATATAAGACTGAGGCAGGAATGATAAAAATCCTGTTTATGTCTTCAGCAGCTATACAGTAACTCCCTCACTGGCTTATAGGTTATGCTGGCATCTTTCCTCTGTTTTTTAAAAACACTGAATAATGCCCTCTACAAAAAGGTTTTGTAGCTGGGAAAGTTGTAGAAGAGATCAGTTTAACAAGCATGTCTTTGTGTGTCATGTTCATCATGGGCCGATCCAAAAATTTTCTCATTTTATGTTGCTTGCTGACCTTGGTGAGGTACTTTAGGGGGAGGAAAATCCTCTATAAGAATAAGAAACCCTGTCATTAACAAGGAAGATGCATGAGGTCAACTCTCTTGCTTCCACTGTAGGAAGGAGGAGCAAATCCCACTCTCCCAATAGGGAAATCCATAGAAAGCATGACAAGAACTTTTCTGAAAATCCAGTCCTTGATGTAACGGACCGTGTAGGACTAAGGAACAGTGCTGGACCACATTCGCATTTGCATTACTCGGGGATCAGTTCATCACTAGTGGAGCTGCTCTGAACGTGTGGGACAGGGCAGAATCTCACCAGGAGGATGGTGAGAGTTGGTGCAGGCAGTGCAGAGAGGTTCTGCAGTCGTGGGGGATATTCAGAACTCAGCTCGGCAATGCCCTGAGCAACTTAACGTAATTTTGAAGTTGACCCTGCTTTGAGAGGGGGGGTTGGACATATAACCTCAGGATGGTCTCCTCCAAGCTAAATTACCTATGATCGTATCTATCGAGAAGGACTGAAGTATAAAGTATGTTGAGACACAGGAGTTTATCTCAGATCATATTTATCACTTTTGGGCATATCAAGAATTTTTAATATATATTCTGTATAAAATGACAGTCAGACTTTGGTGTCTGAGAGACAGCATTTTCCGCAGTGGGTAAAAATAATTCACTTTGCTTAAAAGTTCCGTAATGTATGCAACTGAGGATGGTACAGAGATGCTCAAGCTACATACAAGTTCAGGCGATGTTCTCCATGCACTGGTACTAACCCAATCTTGAAAGCACTATAGCCAAGTTAAAGCTGTACCTCACCATGGCTGGTATGACTGTACTGTAGTGATTTGGGAACTACAGTGTGTCTGGTAGCTCAGCCATCTTCGGGTAACTGAAGGGTTATAGTAGACCACAGGGTAACTGTGGGCTTATAGTAGAGAGGGCTTTCTTTTGTTCATATTTTGGGAAAATAAATTAGGTGCAATGGAGAGATTATTAGAGGAATCTAAACTCCCTAAAGGAGAGAGCTAGGTACCTATCGGAAAGGAAGAATTCAGAGCATTTACGTTAAATGAGAAAAATAGGCTGATATAGGTGGTGTGAACATTTCTCTAATTCGATGTCCCGTTTCCCTACTTGTAAAATAAGGATACTTAAGGAGAGTATTGTGAAGTGCTCAGAGAGTACGGTAAAGTGGCCACATGAATACCTGTGATGGGTAAATTAAACATAAAGGGTGAAATCTTTTTGATTTCAATAGAAGGAATCATCTATTGAAGCTACACATTTTGTCAGAAAAGCCTGCAGTGTAAATTACACTGTCATTTAGCATTTTCTTATACAAAAACTGTGCCATTAAAATGAATTGAGTCTTACAGAATAACAGAATTGAGACCGAAAAGTAAGTTCTTTTTTTGATTCTGACATCCCAGGGAGTCATGGATAAACAAACAAGCAAGAAAGCAAACCAACAAATGTCTCTGACTGAAGAGATGTTTTTCTTTCACTTCATGTGGACAAAATTGCTTGAAATATTCATCAACGAGATTTTTTTGCCTGGACCAGTTCTTAAGAGACTTTTTTAGTATTTCATAGCCTCATTTGCAAGCTGTAGGAACTTCACATTTTTTTGCTTCCAACATGGAAACAGCAATGCAATTTATTGGGTGATTTAAGGGCTCAGTAAGGATGCTGTCTTTGGAGAAGGCTGTGGTGTACAGCGGGGAGAGGATCAGACCATATGTGCCCTATTCCTATATGTTCCTTAAACATCTGCTGCTAACCACTGTCACACTTGGCTAGATGCACCTTTCTTCTGAGCCTGGGTAGCTGCAAAACAAAATTGATGTCACTTTTATAGAGGAAAATAGATACAGAAGGTGGGAAACTGAAATTGCCTGCACGACTTGCATTAGTGCTGACAGGAGAAAGGACATGGAAAATTTTCAGTGTTTAAAAAAATGAACAAAGCAATCCAGATGGAAAAAAAATCAAACGCTTGAAATATCTGCAGGTGACAAATTATGAAAATTTGCAGCTTAAGGAGAATCAGGTTGAACTCTTCAGTTTGCTGACAGTTTTCCCTACGTGTAGGTGATGACTCTCACCAGTCAGTCAATGGGGGAAGAGAAATTCCCAGTGCCCAGCATCCTGCACAGGCAGCCTATGGACTGCTGGTAAAACTCATAGGGGCCAGGGAGGGACAATTACTGTGGAGCTGTGGAGTTTCTATGTATGTGTCAATCCCAATGTTGAATTAGAAAATTTTTGACCAGGGCTACCTTATGTCTCCTTGATTGAGGGCTGTGTTTGATGATTAAGATTACTTCAGCAACCCAAAAGCTGCCATAGCATATGAAGTGCTATGTTGCATTAAACAGCAATAAGTAGTGTAAATAGGCGTTTCAAATCACCTTTGCATATCTGCCTTAACTTTGTAGATTGACCACACCACAGCACCTGGTTCCAAGATGTGTTGTCTTTAAATCATTTTACTACATCAATATCCAAACATTTCTGTTATGTTTAGCTCTACCATTCCTACCTCTGGTCTTATAGGGTCAAACTCCTTTTGGTTGTTTAACACAACTTGTGACTAGCAGTGCAAATGCCATCTTTTTTATAGTTTTTCTTCTGTCTCTGTCCATTAACTTAGTATTTCCCATCAAACATCAGCCAAAGAAATATCTGTTCCTCTAGCAAAGTCTGAAATATTTCTTTTCCATAGCTAAGATTTATCACTGCAGTTCTGTCATTAAGCTCTGTAAAGTGAACCAAGTTAATGGAAACACTCTAAACAGAGTGAGCTTGTATTGCAATGAACAACTTTCAGTTTTTCTATATAAGCAAGCAAGTCAGTACAAGATACAATGTGATGAAATAAATATAAATGAAAAAACCCTTAAAAAATAGACTGCATAAAACTTAATTTGTCTTCAAAGGTTCCTTTGCTTATGATCTCAAAATCTGTATCTTAAAATCCTTATCTGAAGTTAAGAGCAAGAGCTTCTCTTCCTTTAAATAACAGATACAGGCACTATCTTCTTTACGAGAAAGCCATTCATTAAGCAAGCCCTCATTGCAGCATGCGACTGCCTCTGAGGGATAATTTCAAAAAATCTTCCCAAGTGTCCCACATAGCAAGGCCACATCTGAAAATCTTTTCATCTCCTGCAGCTGTAGCAATAATTTACTGCCAATAATTTATCAGTCCCATTGCATTACTGGTCTTTAGTGGGGTGGGTTGAGATTTTTCACTTTCTTGATTTGTTTTTAAGAGTTTGTATTAATGTTCCTCCCTTTACACAAGGCTGAGGGATCTCCTGCATGCAACAGTGGAGATGTCTATGCTTTCAGCTAATCTCCAAGTGAGCCTATGCCCAAGTCCAGACTCGCTCAGTGTTCAGAGACCAGCAGATGCTTGAGGCAGGCATGGCTCTGCATTGCCAGACTCTGCAGGGACACTGAGGAGAAGACAATGTGCTCCTTCAAATCCTTTCACAACCAAGGTGCAAAACAGGACAAAGAAAGGCTGCCCTGGCCTTAAGACATTATTTTCAGCACCTTTGACATACTCTTCTACCTCCTCAAATGCTTGTTGGCAGCTCGTGTAAGACCAGCCTGAAGGAACTGAGGTACCTAACTCCTGCTAGAGCAGGTGGTGGGCACCAAAACAAGGCTGGCAGCAAGGAGTCCCTTCCAGCTCGGAATCACAGAGACCAACAGGAGTCAGAGTTTCAGACACATCTCTATCTTCTTAGCTTTTCTGGTTGGCTGCTGTAGGTATCCCAACACTCAATGCACTTGCTGCCATGAATCCAATCCTTGGCACCTAATTCATCTCTCCCTTCCAAGGTGATACCTTTTAGGCAGAGATCAGTCCTTGGGAGTTCTGTGCTCAAAGCTGGAGACAATTCTGAGGAACTGCAAACCTGAGTGTTTCATTACTCAGCACCCTTTATCAAATGCCTGTCTCTGGGATCCTGCCTCTGTCTTTATAAAGCAAGGATGGATGGCATTTCCCTGCCACGAAGGAGAATAGTAAGGTTAATTATAGTAAGGATTGTGCAGCATTCAGATACTAAATACCAATTACACAGGGCATTGGGGTGTAATAAGAAAGCTCAGGAAACAAAAGGCCATAGCAATAAAGCTAAATGAATTATTTACAATCAACTCCAGAATGCTTTTAAGGATGAACCCACAGAAGAGCCTTTTAGACCTGTCAAATCAATGGAACCGTCTGCACTTGATGTGTCAGTAGACAAAGTTTAATAAAAAAATCAATAAAATGAATAGTAATAAATTACCAGGATGAGATGAATGACTCAAACATGTGGAAGTGGAAAATACAAAGCCAGCTTTTTCAAGGGAGACGACAAATAAATTAAATCTGACTTGAGTAACAGGTAGATCTACTTAACCTCTTTAGAGGAACAGGGAACTCATGGACCAGGAATATCACTTGGATTTCCGGAAAGCTTATGACAGCCTTCCTCACCAAAAGATCATAAAATACAAAAGATATAATGGTCTAGGAGTGAAGGATTCGTAAATGTTTTAAAGGATAGGMAACAAGGGTTAACAAACAAGGTTTCATTTTCACAGCGGAGGAATTCCCATAAGTGATCTAGAAAAGCTGGTGAAAAATGAGGCAATAATATTTACTGAAGACACTGAAGTATCAAGGGTAGCAAACCCAAAAACTGACTGAGAAGACTTGCAAAAGGATTTCAAAATGTCAGGTGACTGGATGATAAAATACTTGATGAAATTCAATGTCTGTAAAGGCAAAGTGAGGCATGGGGAATATCAGTCCTGGGTAAATGTACATACTGATATACACTAGCTAAGCAATCACTCCCCAGGGAAGAAATTCTGGAGACTTTGTATATTGTTCTAGGAAAACATGAATTCAATGCTTGGCAGTAGTGAAAAAGGCAAATTTGTTCCTACAATTTAAGGAAATTAATAAAGAACCAAACAGAAATCATCGCTATTATACCATGATACAGACACCCACACACTTCTACTACAGACAGTCCTGATCCCCTCATGCCACAGAGGACCTGGAAAAGGCAGAGATGGAGAAGAGAGGCCAATAARGGCAATTTTCTCACAGGGGCAGATTATACAGACAAAGCCTTCTCAGCTTTAAAAAAGATGACCAAAAAAAGAGTATAATAAAAGTTAATGAAATTATGAATTTCAGGGAAGGGGGAATAGGGGACACTTGTTCACTGTTCTCACATACAAGAAATGGAGGGAATCATAATTTAACCACTAACAGATAATATACAGTACACAATTAACCAGTGGATGTTGTAGAGTCTGAAAATTTAAATGGGCCTAAAAAAAATTCTTCCAAAGAAGAGAAAAATCCATCAAGGGCTATTTTTATAGCCTCAGAGGATCTGCTATCAGATTCTATTTGAGACAGAATAATGGGTGGGAAGGACCTTTGGTCCAACAGAGTTTGGTGGTCACACTCACCTTCACACATTCACCCTACACCACTGGGGCTTGGGTTTGATCCGTATAACTTGAAACAGTAGTCATTTGGCTTGTAACAACCTGCTTGAAAGACAATTTTTATGTTTATGTCCTGCCATATTTGTGGAAAGCAACTAAGGAATTCAAGCTGAAACCCCATTTGTACATACACAATGCAGCTGCCCATAAACAGAGCATTAGAGTGGGACCCAGTACAGAGCTGGGACCCACTCCTAGGGCCAACAATTTTCTTCAGGCTCTGTAAGTCACGTTCTATATCTCTGTTTCTTCACCTAGTCCTTCCTTCAGAGAAAGCTTAGAGATATGAAAAACATTGAGAGATGGATGTGACTATTTTTATGTTGTTATCAAAACATTTCTTTCAGACAATGCCCTTCCCTTTTCCTTTCTTCTGATGGCTAGGTTTAAAGGGATGGTGCACTTAATTTTTATCTGAAAGTCTTGGCACAGTTACTAAGGATTTTAAAACAAAATAATTTAAATCAATTTATAGAATATTATTTTGGGTGATCTTTTGGTTTTCCATTATTGAGTAGTGTTGCATGATTACACTGAATACAAGGATTGAAAACACATCACAGATTTAAGGGCACTGAAAAATCTTCCTGAAACACAAATTTTACTGACTGATTCATTGTTTTCATGAAAAAACTGAATTTTTTTTTTTGTTACAGAATTTCACTGGTGTAAGACTTAACGCATACGATAATTAAAAAGTACCTACATACGTTTACGTTTGCAAGATAGTGGATGCATGCACATCTTCCTAACCTAGCACAGTAAAATTAGGATTTTAACCAAACTATTGAATACGTCTAATGTCCTCATACAGCACCATATTTCTTTTTGTTGTCAATCCAAGTATTCATCATTTTTAGAGAAAAATCTCCCACTACAAATCAAGGCCCTTTTGCCTTTGGGTAAAGACATGAGTAGAAGGGTAATCTCCTGGAAACTGTTTCTCAAACCTCATTAGTAAAAATGTTTGCATTTCTAGGGAAAATAAACTATTAMATTGTATTTTAAATAAATGCTGAAGCAGAAATATTTTAAGAAATATTTTTATATGCTTACACCTCATAATAAACTAAATAAGAGAAATATCATCACAATGTTCATGCAAAAAATGCCTCAGAGAAAAAAGATGCCATGTATTCCCTAAAGATATCTTTGTTCTTGTCTCTTGCTAAATGATTGACAGGGTAAAAAATGAAGTGATTAACTTCTAGCTGACAGAAAACAGTAACATGGGTCTGTAATGATGGCACCCGCGAGTGGCATAGTGTCCTACTTATCTGCATTTTAAAGCAACAGCTGCTGGGTCTTTTGCAATGTCTGCAGAATTTTAAAGAGAAGCAAGATTAGAAACAACAGTACATCTTTGCTCCAAATGCCATGAAACTCGCCCTCACAAGACAGAGATTGAACAGAAAATGTTGGGCATATGTGAAATAATTATATTGGGGCGGAGGGAGCAGTTCTTATAACTCTTGACATCTATGTAAAAGTACCCTGACATTTCTGAATCAACATAACCCAGATGTATGGTTTCACGGTCTACCAAATTCCCTCTAGACTGAGACATTTGTCTTGAAGATCTTTTTGAATCTGGACACTTTTCCTAAAAGAAGTTAATTATAAAAGGATGCAGATGCCTTATTATTAGGCTATATTTATGCAGTCAGACATACCTACACCAGAGACGGCTCAGTGCTGCCAGCTGGTTTGCAACCTCACTGTCCAAGGATAATCCCCTCTAGCACATACAATCCACACTGCTTAGCACTGGGCTCAGGGCTGCTTTGAGCCCATGTCACATCCGATGGCCCTGAGAAATAATTATTTTATGAATGTGGTATTCCTCCTCTTCAAAGTGGCTGAAGTAATGTGAACAGTATGTGGTAGCCTCACAGACCATGTTTTATAGCATGACACCAGAATAGTGTTGCGTGTCCTAAACAAGCAGCATGAGGGTGTATGGGGGTCTCTTAGAGTGAAAGTCTACAAGACTGTGTCGTGCAAAGGGAACCAAACCCAGTGATGTCTTCTCCATGCTGCCCAAAGAAATCCCTGGAGTGAACTGTCCTAAAAACAACCTATCCACATTTGGTCTTGAAGGGAACTAGTTAGTTTGCTCCAAGAGAGAGCTTGGGAGTAAATGTGCAGTACAGTGTGAGCAATCAAGGCCCTGGGTGCAAACTGGGCTGCTAGATTATCTGGATTACATAGTCATACCCAAAGAACTGTGCCACAGTAACATATTTTTAGAAATAGTATCATTTTGTTGGTGAGATAAAGCCTTATCTAACATATCACATTGCAGCAGCTGGAATTCCTATTTTGGAGTGAAATGAATTCATTAATGTGAATGTGGCTCACAAATTCACTATGATATTTTCTTTGCTAATCATTGATATTGTCTTTAAAATGGCCTGCCAGTTTAACGGTTTCTTTGGGAGAAAATGGCAGCTCTGAGAGCTCTGCAGCAGCATGAAATTCCAGGCTGGCATGTGATTTGTTTTAGATATAGCTATGATTGTGATTGTAATTGCCTTGGACTTTCTTGATAATCACTATTCAGAAAGCTTCAGATGATCCTGAAAATCAGAACCATTCTAATCTCACCTCTTTGATAGTCACTTGAAGTACAGTAAGGTAAGAGGGTATTGAATACAGTCTATGAAGGGTATTGCATACAGTCTGGAGACTGATAGGTTACTCAAGACTAAGAATAAGATTCAGACTGACTATTTTTAATGCCTAAAATGGACTTAGATGGATTTTAACCACCAAGGCCTTACTGCAAAATTCAGAGTTCCTACTCCCTTCAGTAGACCAAGTATTTTAGACTACATTTGCTCTCACATATTTATGAGAAGTTGGATGTCTCTCTCTCTCATTTAAACATTTATGGAATTCACATTTAAAGCAGAGAAATATCCAGACTGCATTTAAACCCTAAAGGGGTCAATCTTACTATGCTTTGAATATGCCTAACAAACATATACCAAAGTGAATGCGGAAAAATCACAATAGGAAAGGCTATTCCCATTCAAAAATGCAGCTATGATATTTACCTTTTTCTAGTAGTCTAGTGGTTAGAAACTTACTTGAGTATGGGAAATTCAAGATTTTGCCACATCATTGACTGAGGAAGTGGGAGATATAACTGCAGTTCCCTCAGCAGACTGAAGGGATTCAAAGCCAGAACTCTCTTGTCTTCATAAAGTGCCCTAACCACCAGGTTGCCATTTGTGGAAAGGACGTTTTTCATCCCTTGCCTTGAAAGGGCAGTGTGACCGAGTGGTCAGGAAGGTTAAAGTTTGGGAGAAAGAAGTTGGTGGGGACCCCTCAACTGAAGGCTGAGGAATGCAGTGGCGAATGAGCTGTCCTGAGTGTCATCAGTGAGTCCAGGTTGGCTTTGCCTGAAACAGCAATAACGCAGGGAAAAGGGATATGCACCTGCCAGGGTGTTTTGCAAAATGTGAGGAACACCACCGTCACCACCATCTCTTCCTCTTACATTTTAAACAGACATTGCTGCTCAGTAAAATGCCTATCCTCACTTGCACAACTTTGGTCTCAAACTCCCAGAAGAGTTGGTACCTAATACAGAGACTGAAGCCAGGCTTTTGGCAAGAGTGAGAATTCAGGCATATTCCAGCATTTAGTTTTTCCTCTAAGCTAAATCCAGGACACAGTGATTGAACCTAACCCACCCCTAAGGTGTTGCCATACTCTGTAAGGGAGCTCCATTAAGGACGCATTTGGCCAAACTCCCTGCTTAGCACAGCAAAATTGAATTCCCTACTCAACACTTCCATTTACTGTACGCAGAATTTATGTAACTAAGGTAGGCACCTTGGATCACCCTCTATAGGCCATGTTTTATGAGATGTTGCAATGCCAAAGCTGGCCTCCTGTAGCTCATAATATGGCCTGAAAGTTGTGTGTACTTCTATCAGTTCCACAGGTAATATTTGAGTCAGCTAGGCTCACTGCCTCTGCATCCTCACCCCACTGCCTGAGGATTGCTTACTCCTACAAGCCACCTTGGAAAATGCTTTTAACAAAGTCAGTTCCAAGTTTCTCCCCCCATCAATCAGCAATAGTGTTTTTTACACAGGCTGCTAAATTCTCTACTTTGACCAAGAAGTCTATTCTCCTTGAGTGACACTGAAAACTATTCAGTATGGATAGTGGAGAGTGGTGGTTCAATGTTTGACGCATTTTTTATTGACTTGAAGGAGAACAAGAGTGTGCCATGTTGCTGAATGGCAACATCAATTCCTTAAACACTGTGCAGTGAGATCAATGAAAATAAATCAATACATCACTTTAAAAATGGTGTCATGGAAAGAAGTCTCAGGCTTTCCCTTAAGAGATAAAAGAGGTAAAGAACAGTATTGGCTGCAAACACAATAAACCAAATACTGGGAAAGTCCTACAAAAAATGCATTAACCTCCTTCACAGAGTGTGATCACCAAATGGGATTAACTCAAAGCTCACTTACTTTGCTCCCTGTCATTAACAGCAGCAGCTCATCTCTGAGTTTTACTGAAAAAAACCTAGAGGTTTACCAAACAAAATGAGATTATCTTCTGCCTACATAGCATAAGGAAAAGGATCAGAATAGGATTTAAAATAAGGTAGGAGTGAAGTGATAGCAATGAAAAGATTTATTTTATTACAAAGGTCTGGGAGAGCCTGAAAAAATCAGAACATTAAAACATGGGGACTGTCACATTACCATGCCTTGCTACAATTTAAGCATTTCTTCATTTCCAGTTAACATGAATCTGAAAGGAATGCTGTTGAAACAGCACTATTTGCATGCTTGTATTAGGTGTAGAAATATGTTTTCAAATAGTTAGATTTCTTCTGTTTCCCTCACCTCACTTTATTAATTATGAGGGGTGATTTGTTTGAGAAGACGACAGACTGGAAGCAGAAAGCATTCATGATGGTTTAATTATGGTTTAACTGATGTCTTACGAAATTTGAGAAAATGGCCAGATTATTGAATGGATGAGAATTTATTGCGATGCTCTTGTTATATCAAAGTGAATTGTGATGTTATTCAACTGAGCAGAATTCTTAGAACACCAAAATACATCATTGATAAAGGTGTATTTTTTCAGTTACCATTTTATTTGCATGTTGATGCAAGGACCTGAATGGAGTAATCTTTTAGGGGAGTGTAATCCCATCCTTTCTGAAACCCAGCAAGGACTGAATCCAAATTAAGCTAGAAAAATTCATTTAAGAAACACAACAGGACTGCAAGAGTGGAAATGTATATCAAGGGATGGACTATAACTTCAAAACACTGCCCTGGGGAACAAGTACTGAACAGTGGAGTCTCACTAATTTGCTTCTCACTCAACCCCCCAAAATAATAGATGTCTGTAACTATAATCACAGTGAACATCCTCTAGGTTTGTGCATTACAGCCTGAGTCCTAGACAGCCAAAATCCCATCCACTTCACTCTGAGTTCCAGACAGATACAAAAGCACGGCTGTGAAGGGTTGAAAGATGTGAAACGTAATGACTGTAGCTGTGCTATTGAAGTAATGAAGAGCTGAAAAGCGTGACTGATGAGCTCTTAGATAATGGATTAATGAGCGAGATGCCTATAGTTCATCAAAGGACTAATGGAAATCTACACAAGGTACCTGCGGTATACTATGGAGAAGGATGTGGAGACCAGGAACCATCCAAATAGAGCATTAAAGAGACGGATACAGCAAGAACAGAACAGAGTGATGTTAATAATTTCAGCTCATATGTATATTTCATGTATGTTAACCAATTAAAGCATAAAAAAGGTATGATGGAAAGTAACTTGCAGAAGACCATGATTTAATGTATAGAGAACAGATAAAACATGAGTAAAAGAAAGATGCAACTTGAACTTTTTTAAAAAATTGAGCTACTGGGCAGATACTACTGTGTGATGCTTGATCATTGGTACCCCGTGTTATATGCAAAAATGCAGTATACAGGGGTGGACGCAGGGACAGGCTACAAAGGAGGAATTTAGAAATGTTGCCCTGGCATGTAAGGGATGGTTTCAGGAAAGCCAAAGCTCTGCTTGAGTTGAGGCTTGCCAGGGGTGTCAAGGTCAACAAGAGCTTTTACACCTACACTGGCAGTAAAAGGCTGAACAAAGGAAATATGAGTCCATTGTGGAATGGGGTGAACGATTTAGTGACAGCAGACACAGATAAGGCTGAGCAGCTCAGTGCCTACCTTGTCTCAGCCTTCACCAATAAGGTCTCCCAGGGTGCTGTGCTTGGAGACAGAGTTCAGGAATAAGAATGACCAGCAGTGGCTGAGGACTGAACTTGACCCATGCAAGTCCTTGGGATCCTGACGAGCTGTGGCCAAGGGGGTGGAGAGAACTGGCCAATGTCACAGCCAGGCCTCTGTCATCTTTGAAAGACTGTGGAGATCAGGGGCAGTCCCTGATGACTGGAAATGTCAAACCCATCTTCAAAAAATGGCCAAATGATTTGAGGAACTACAGGCTGGTCAGCCTTCCTTTTGTGCCTAAGAAAGTCAAGGAGCAAGTCCATTTGGATCACATTTCTGAGCATGTGAAGGAGAAAAAGAGGACTGGGAACAGTGAGCATGGACTGATCATGGGTAAATCATGCCTGGGAAACCTGATGGCCATCTAGGATAAAATGACTGTGTTTGTGGATGAAAGTGAACAGTGGATGTCATTTACCTCGACGTTAACAAGACTTTTGTTTCTTGTATCCCGAAATATTCTTGTATCCAAGCTAGGGCATTATGGTCTGGATGGTTGGGTAAAAGACTGGCCGGATATCAGCCTCAGATGGTTGTGGTTAATGAATTGTACTCCACCTGGAGGACAGTATGAAGTAGGGTATCACAGGGGTCTATCCTGGGATGTCTATCCTGGGGTCTATACTCGTCATGTATAACATCTTTATCAATGACCTGGAGGAGGTGAGATGTGCACTCTCATCAAGTGACCAGACAGCACTCCACTGGGTCCAGCTGATATACTTGAGAGCAGGGCTGACATCCAGAGCGACCAAGGCAGGCTGGTGGATGGGACCAACAGGAACCTTGTGAAATTCAAGAAGGACAAGTGCAAAGTCCTGCACCTGGAACAGACTAACCTCCTTATTGTGATGGGTCAGGGACTGACACCCTGGGGAGCAGCTCTGCAGGCCCTGGGAGTCCTGGAGGATGGCAAGCTAGGCATGAGCCAGCCACGTGCCCTGGCAGCAAAGTTGCAGGAGGGTTATTGCTTGTGCCTGATCCTACTGAAATGCCCCAGGGCATCATGGGAATGGCCTGGTAGAGAAGGAAAACAAACTCCAGCTTTCTCAGGCTAAGACTATTGATCTAACCATAGGACTATCCATTATTAGATGTCTGTAGTGGTGACTATGTGGAAATTTTCCAGGCAGGTTTAACAGTCTACCATCCTTTAATATACAGGGACTATCCACAAGAATGTTAATTCCTCACTGTGGGAAGCCACCTCCTTGTTCCATGTCCGTTTTGGGGACTTGTGCTCCAGGAGGCATTTAACCCTTGTGTAATGGGTACAGGAGCCATTACCACCCCAGGAGACAAGGTATTCACATCAGGGGCCTAGAAGGGAATAAAAACAGGAAATACATCCTTCTAACATTACTTTCTCTTGCTCATAGGAGAAGCAGGATGACTGAGGCCATCATAAGTATTCAATTATTGTAATTTTAAGCTGCAAATGCACTGGAGACAAACTGTAAATGCTCTTCCTCCATTAAAGCATGAGGTACAATTTCATAGGCCTTCAGGAAACGTAAAGAACAGCCCCCTTCTACAGAGCATGATTGCTCAGCAACCCAAAACTATAAATATTTAATTTTTTATTTTACCAAGCACAATTACCAATTAATCAGCTGTTAGCAAAATCTATGTCAAACAAAATATTGGCAGAGGAAACTTTAGCCTGCCTAGTAGATGGCTGCTTTTATCAGTGAAAAATGCTAAGAAATCAGAGAATAAATTCTAAAATTAGTTAATCAGCTCAGACAAAGTTTCAATTATTCTTGTAATTGGGGATGATTAGATTATTTTGTACACACACTGGGAAAAAATAATTCACAGAAATACAGAATCTTTAAGTCCCAGGCTATCATGATTATTTAAAAAGTAATTTTATTTTCATACAAGCATTCTTCACCAGATCTAATTAGACTAAATTACTTCTGTTGGTACTTCATTCTTCCAAGAATAGTCTKCATAGCTGATTTTTTAAATGATCTTTACCCCATAAAGTCCTATTATCATGTACACAGTGTGAGCAGAGGTAAAGTACATCAAGAAAAATGTATCCAGTGTTTGACTTCGAGAGATTGTAATGCTTCTGGTATAAATATCACTCAGAGAGAATCTTACTGAAGTATTTGACCTAAATGTCAGCAAGTCTACTTTCTAGCAATACTCAAAGAGAGCACAAGTGGTGTTTTTGCCCACATCTCAGCACTCCTGAGCCTCTCTTGTGGGTGTAGCCTTTTTGGTATGTAATGAAGACACAATTACAATAAATATTCCCTTTTTGCTGACTGAAAAGACAAAGTCMTTGTCTTAGAAGGTTATACCTCTAGATTAAGGGTGGAGACAGATCAGATTCCAATAATCTTGGACTGCTATCAGCTCATTTCCAGAACAGCTCTGCAGAGAAATAACAGCACTGAAAACTCCATAGAGTTTTACTTTTCTTTGTTCTGCCTCTCATAACAGAAATGGATGAAAGGCCAGATATGTGATATGCTTTCAAAGGAAAGAATATGGTGATGTGTTTTCAATGGAGTTTATTTGAGTCAACATGGTTTCTTCATGATTTATGGTTCCAGTACCTTAATAATATGACAGAAGTTAGGGAGTGAGAGACTGGATTATCCTTTTCTTAAACCTGTTGGGGTTTTCTTGTTTATGATACATCATAACTCCAACAAGAGCCTAGGTCATATTGACCTGAAACTTAAGTATTAGAAGTACTCTTCTGATCCCATTAGAAAAACTGTGTCTGATGAGTCTCCTTTTCCATTTTGGCTGCAATAAAAAAATCCAACCTCTTTTCACACATCTAATTCAGAAATTTCAGATAAAGTTTGACTTCAGACTCTTCAGAGTTCTGTGACTTAAAGAGTCTCAGATGATTTATTCAAAATCTATTTATCTCCAATAACTGTAAGCAGGTGTCCTACAATGAACAAACAGCTCACCGTAGTGCTTCAACATCACTCCATATCTCTCTAACAATATAACTGTGTATTTTTAGGTCCTAAACCAACACAGAATCTGAGCTCCTCAATTCCAGAATGATACCACTTGTCCCCCTGGAGGAAGAGCTCAGATAGGATGGAAAATTCTTTGTGTTCTTTAAACAGGCAGAGCACTTCTAAACTAACTTGGAGTAAAATTCTTGTTATTACTAAGATTTTTGTCTCAGTTATGACGGCATATGACTCCTTGATTCACACCATATTAACCATTAGTTATACTGACTGCAGATGGGTTTTACTGCTGTTTGTAGAAGACATAATTATTACTGAACGTTTAATAAACACATTTAGAATATTTCCCTTATTCCATATACTTATCTGTCTGCTCTTCCCAAATATAACAAAATCCCATTTCAAACCGATGTCCCCTGCAGCTCTGGAATATATTTAGAACCCAATGCAACTGGTAGAAAAACGAATGCAAGTCTTCCGTGTAATGCGCTGGGGTATGTAGTGCATTTCCATAGATAGAACACTAAAAGTGCAACTGCAGAGACTTTTATAAAATTTCCTAAAAAAGCAGCATTGAAACCTGAGTATAATTGAAGTGTCCTTTCTTAAAAATTCAAACCCCAACAAACCAGGTAGGGATTTTCCTTTCACTCATCTTAATGCAAATTAAGAGCTGCTGCACTGAACCAAGGAAATTATAGCAATTAAAAAGTTTAGGGAAAGGAAACTTTGACTCTTCTGCACACTGTCCACATTAAAAAGGAATATATTCTTATGTCTGCCCAGTGTCTGATGGCTTTGGGATGGCAATACAGAAAAAATAAAACTAAAGTAGCTTAAGAAGCACCTACCATACAACTCTTTCACACTCTATTAAGAGGAAAACAACCTCATCTTCTACAGCCTCTAAATTCAGCAATGGTCCTTGCATTCAGCTGGATAATTTTCGAGCCATTAATTCAGTCAAATTCACTATTATTTCATACCTTCAGTGAGAAAAATATCCTGTCTGCTGATCGTTATTTCTTTTGCATTTTTTCTCCAAATTTTTTGCAGCCAAAGCTGCTGCAATCCTCCATAAAGGCAAAACTATCTGTTGAATTTTATCCAAACTTTTAAAATTGTTTTGATATTCTTAAAGGGAACCTATAGACGACTACTGCTAACTGAATCACTGTCTACTATTTGTGCAGCAAAGACAGATAAATCAATTACTGAGGACAAAGAATTTAAAACAAACTCCTGTATTTCTAATGATGTTCTGTTTAACTGTTTTCTGAATTTTAGCAGCAAACAACAATATAAATGAAAGTAAACTAGAAAAACCTTTAAAAATACACAGTCCTGAAAGCATCAGGAAAATAAAAGATGATTAGATTAACACAGTAGCTATAATAAAATCACACTTATTGGCTTATGTAAAAAGGCAACATATCATTCAGATATTGAAATAAATTCTCACGCATTTGCTGAATGCGATCAGATTTACTTGAAAGAACAGTTATTTGCCACAAAACCAGCAAAACTCGCCTGGCTGCCAGGCTTCATTTCTGTTGTGCACGGAAGTTTATAACCTGTGCTGAATGCTTGTGGTTGCTGCACTTGCATCAGGAGATGTTGTGAGCTGTGGACTTCAAACTGATCCATCATCTTCTAGCAGTAACCACTAGATCTGGCTGGATAGTAAGCCCAACACAGAAATTGATATGAAGTGTGTAAGGGTCCACTTCTATTAATTTGTATTTTGGTTTTCTTATTTATATTCTAATTAATTATTAAAGTATAAGTAGATGATTAGATTTCCAGAGACTTAACAAGAAAATTCAGGTCCAGATCAGTTTTGCTGAAAGATCTGCTAAAGTTCATGAGACTTTCAAGATGAATCCACATGCAAATATCAATGACAAAGGAAGAATTCTGATTTTTATTCCTGGAACATCTCATGATTCTGACTTGAAACCAGAGTAAAGACTGATGACTTTAATTGCACTTTAGTTGGGGCTAACTTTAGCCAGAATGAAACCCATGTGAACCAGATTTGAAGAAGTGCCGTGGCCTGAAATTGTGCCGTTCCTCATAACTCTAGTAGAGGCTTCAGGAACCTAGTTCTGACCATGCTAATGCTAGTGTAGCTCATCCTTTTTTCTGTACAGAAAGGCAGGTGTGAAATCAGGACCAGACACTAGAGTGCTAAACAACAACAATACATAGTATTAAAATCTAAGTTATTTAATAATGTGATAAATTTGCTATTAAATTAATAATAAGTGGATGTCATAAAAATCTGTCTGTAATGTCATGTCTGAATGAGGCACCAGGGCAGAATAACTCAGAGAGCAAATGTACTTTCCAGGGCATCTCACAGGACATTACATTCACAGCTTCTCCCTGCAGCAGAGCCTTCTTGTTGCAATAGCTCTCCATGGATGTGGCAATGCTCTGACTGCCAGCATAGAAAGGACAAAATCACTTTCAATGCTTATACTGAAAGGGTGATTGCATTTTGAACCTGCAAACCACATTAGAAACACTGCTTCTACCATGTTTTGTGCAGTACTACTGAAAAGGTTTTTGATTCTGTTTAGTCTCAGTTAATCTGTTTTCAAGATGAGTTCACGTAGATATCCGTTTCCTTGTACAGAAATACCTGAAGAAACCACAGACGTTTTTCAAATCTAAACTTTACTTCTTGTACAAGAATAGTTTTTGAAGTATTCTCAGCAACACGGATCTTGACAGACAAACAAAATCCGACTGGCTGGGTACAGAGGGGAACAGCCGAAAGGACTGAACTGTGGCTTTGTATCTTGAACCATCTGCAAGAAAGTGGCAAAATACTGCTTGATGGCCATTAGGCTGGGCTTCCATTTTGTGATTGATAACCTATGATCCTTATCTGTAGAAACTGTCTCACAGTCTCTGCAGAAAGGAGTAATTACAACAGTCAGTCACTGCAACCTCTACCTGGATTCTAAAATGTCTCAAGGACATCAAGAAGACAAAGCGTGTCTGCAAAGATAGTGCTTTTTAAAAGGGAAAATTACAGACCTTTTTGGATCCCAGAAAGAAAGGAATATTGATACTTCTTGGAAAAGGAGAGGACACATATCATTATCAGCCCACCAAGGTAAAAACTATTCCAACCTGGCATAACTAAAATCTAAGTGGTTAGAAATATGAGGTTACCAAAAAAATCTTTGTATTCAGTCAAGCAACTGCTTCTGTCCTAGTTTTTCACAAAGCTTTCAGCTGCTGCCCACTATGCCAGGATCCTTCTGAACAACGAGGAGGAAGATGTGGGAGCTGAAATAGCAACACGCTATTGCCTTCTCTGTAAGCAGTGGTTTGTATAGCAGTAGGTATTATGTGGTGCTAGCAGGTGTATTGATAATTATAGCCGCACAATATATTGCGTGAAGGAATGGGGTTGCCTGTAAGGTCAATTGAAAAGCATAAGAAAAAGAAAACGGAATTAATGGAAAGTGAGTGAATGTTTCATTATCTTAATTCCTATTTAGTGAGGAACATCTGGCAAACTCCACCAGAGAGCTCTGTTTGTTAGTCTTCTTTTATTTGCTACGTTTGTAGATAAAGCAATTAGAGTAAGTACTTGTAAGAAAAGCATGACCCACAACCAGAGTCTTCACAAGACATAAAGTTGGAGACATGGCAGAATGTAGATGTACACACACACACACACACGTATGTATATATATATAGACACACACAGGTACGCTAATCTCTATAATCTTTTTTTACTCCATTTGCTCTGAATATGAGGCATATTCAGAGAGGATCAAATCCCACCTGCCGAGGCTGGTATGCGAGAGGGACAGAGATGGGGCAAGCAGTGCAAGCCCCACACTCGCACGTCAGCCTGCTGGGGCCAGTACCCCCACGCTGAGCTGGGTTCCCTTGGGCACCAGCTTCCCCTGTCGACCAGCACCACATAACCACCACTCACAGCAAACTTAGTGACCTAGCCGCATCTAAACCAGGATCTATTCAATGTGATGCCAATGAGGCCTGGCAGGACCTGGTCTTTCTGTTTCAGGACTTTGTTCCCTGTTACAAGAGTGGGATGGCAGGGAATGACCAAATGGAGCTGCTGAGGAGCATCCTATGAACCCCATGTCTGGTAAGCAAGTCCCTGCATCCTTCCCATGCCCACTGTAGTTAGTACAGTCATTTCTGTTTCTGATGAGAAATAAAGGGGTCAGCAAAGCCCACTGGCACTCCCTCAGCCTCATCACTTAACTTGGTTGGGCTTCTTTCTCATGGATGGACTTCCTTGTGGTGAGACGAAAGAGCCTCCTCATTTATCTTTATCGGAAGACACTTCAAATGGGAATCCCCACTGCTCTTTTCAGCAGGGTTATATCCTGTTTCAACACTGTTCTCAGCTTTGTTCCAATGCAGCTAATTTGGAGAGCCTGTTCTACAGTGTCTTTATAACTTTTCCATATAAGATTTCAGGTAGAAAACTCCTTAATAGGGGCCAAGCAGTCTCCTCTCTTTCTCTCACATTGGCAACTGTGCTAAGAGCCTCTGCTAGCTTGCGCTGTGCCAATGCACATATTTAGATTTCCAACTTTTGACTGTATTCCCACAAGCTTTTGTTTCAATGGGTTTTCTTCTCTATGTTCATGATCTAACTTACAGTCTTGTACTTTTGCAGTTGAGAACTGCACGAACTGACGGTGTCCTGTTATAGCTGTTGACATGGAAACATCGTAAGAAATTGTTTGTTGGATAAGACTGCTTTTTCACATAGAACAGACACAGCTTAAATGCATGTTTTGCTGACTCACCTTCAGCCATTTTAAGCCACAGACAATTTATCTTCATTGTCACTTTTTCCCCCCTGCGCTGACAGATCATGTTCTGAGTCTCTGCTTAGAAATGAGGCTGTCTGAAACTGTGACTGTCTTGGTTATAGAAATTTCAAACAAATCCTATTCCCATACGTGGCCAAGTTCATCATTATCTTCTGGCTTGGAAATTATTGTAGCTGACACTCTCCTGCTGGGTGAGGCAGGCAGTCCCACTAGGGAACTGGAAGGCAGAATATATGTGCAATGAAAAGCTATTAAAGCGTCTCTTAAGAAAAGAAAAAGGTGTGCTGCTTCTTTAGAGCAGACATCACATGTCAAGCACATTACCTGTTCTGGGAAATTATTTCAATTACTTATGAAACAGAACAATAAGGAAAATGGCCAGAAGTATGTACTACTTCTACTGAAGCTGCTAGTAGAAAAGCTGTTTCAGCAGGCATTAATAATTCAGCACTGAGGACACGATTTCAGATCTCAGCCAGTTATTTCATATCTAACAAGTTTGACTGATAATGTAAAGATAAGATGAATTAGACAAGAATGGCTTTGATAAGGAGCTGCTTTATATTCTGCTTTATATTCTGAACTTTAGGCAGAGATCTGTTATCCGAGATTAGTGTAGGCTGCGGTTTATTCACAYGGGGCTCTGTCCTTCAAGGTGCTCAGTACCACATGCATTAGCTCTTAATCTTGAACGCAAAGTATTCAATGATTTGCAAAGCCACAACCAGATAGAAATAAATCTGCTTTTTGTCCCTTTTCGGCACAACTGGAGAAACATCCCTTGCTAAAAGGCTTGCTGGGCTGTTGGTTCATGCTGCAGCTAACGATGCATCGGAGAGCATCTCAGGAAGGAATCAGTTGGACTCATTTCATACCGGGTACCTAAGACTAGCAGATCTGATAAACATGAAGATGTGAAGGAGGGAGCTGGTGTCAGAAGCAGAGATGAGACTGTTTTGACTGATGTGTTTACATGTTCAGTTTTCACTCTCCATTAACTGCTTCTTCTTTGTCTGTGAAATGTTATTAAAAATTGCAAACAAACCTCATTTTTCCTTAACTGTTCTTTAGTATCAACACTGCAAAAAAACATCAGATGAATAAGAAATATAGGAAGTGTTAGGAAAAACTGTAGTAGCTTGTGAGGTGGCTAATAGTTTCAACTGACTGTATATCAAATAAATCGATTTTCACAGTCCTAGGGTATAGGTGAGGCATATTGTTATATGTACAGCATCACATTTCAGGGTGGTTTCTTTAGCACCAAAATGCCATCAAACTATAAGCCTGAAGGCCTTTGAATTGTGAATACTCCAAGATTAATAATTCTCACATCCATCYTTCAGCTGAGAGTGGCAACACTGCTGTGTGTCTTACTTAAGGCACTTCAGTTAAAGGTCTCTGAAAACTTCGTGGGCTTAATACAAAAAAGTGTGAAAAGCTCGCAGCTTCCACTGACATCAGTGAGCAGCTACCTCAAAAAAACCCCAGCCTCTCTCCAGTTTTTCCCTGTTTTTCAATTTTTAGTTGAATTTTTTAATTTCTCATTTAGTGCAGCAGGATGAGGAACATGGTACTTTTGTAAATGCCAAAAAAATGATCCTCCAAGCACATAAACAGTCTGAGTTTCATAAGAAAACATTATATTTGCATTGCCAAAGACAAGAGTTGGTCTCATTTTCCTTCTTCATTTTACAGATAATCACAGGTTCCGAGAGACAGATACTTTTGCTCTAAACATGAATTTCAAAATAATACTGGATTTATTGCCCATTGTATTAGATGATTCTTGTTTTCCAGCGTAACCTCAGTGTCTCTGATAATTAATAAAGACCTGAGCGAACAGTTATTCAATTATACTGGCTCAGCTCCTGAACATCCACCTGGGGAAAAGGTCTCTCAAGCACACAGAGTGACCCTCCTTGCTTTGAAAAATAAAGATTTGCACTATTCCCTTGGTTCTGAATCCGAGCAGCTCTCCCTGAAGCCAGTGAGAATACTGGTGCCAGCAGGATCTGGAAGACTCTATATTCAGAGAAAGAACAGCTAAAAAGTAGTAACTGAATGTTCAGAAACTCATACGTAACCAAGACATGTGAAATGAGTAACGTCCCAAGCGGGTTTCAATTTTCCAGTCTGAAATGGCATTTCAAGTGCAACAGCCCATTTCATGAGTGTTGGTTATGTGCATACCTATCTGACCATTTCCAAACATGTCTGCTAAACGCTATCATAAAACCCAGCTTTCTGTATTATGCCATTTAGCACAGATTTTCTGAATGAGTGTTTCCATTCTGTACTATAGTTTGGACCATTCAATTGCCTAAGAATAATCCAAGGTAAATGAACAAACTATACTAAAATTCCACTTTCCTCCACTTACCGTTCAAGTAAAGAGAATTCTAATAGCTTCTATCATGCCATTAAAGTACAGGCACGGCTGTGTAAGCTCTAGCTATTTCCCCATCAAAACCAAACAATAATGCCTAGGTGCCAAACTCACCTACATTCAGTCTCCAGAAATCTAGATTGACCTACAGTGCTCTGAAGCTGAAAGAAATGTACAGTGTGATGCCATAGCTGGAATCATAAACTCATCCAGCTTGATGACCATGCACTGAACACGTGTGTATCCTCAACAGCTCTCAATAGTGCTAACGAAAGTGGCAAATGAATTTAGAAGGAATCCTGGGGGATAAGAATATGGGGAACAAACCAGCCTATTTAAACAGGACTGTCAGTGTTTCAAAGCTACGTTGCAGTGTCTTACTGAAACACACAGCAGAAGCATTCACAGACAACAGCCAGAGAGCCTGATGTTACAGCTTCTTCAAGATATGTGTATGCACACTCTGTGTGTGTGTGTGAGAGAGAGGGAGGGAGGGAGGGAGGGAGGGAAAGACGTTCAGTGTGAGTGGGATTCAGGTCACACAGCTTTAAGTGTCTGTAATATAGATGGTTACATCTCAGCTAATCACCTGAGGCTTCTTCCACTCAACTGTGAGAAATAGACATTTTTAGGGCATGATTCGCCGGAGAAATTTTAGATGTCTACTTCTGGATGAGATGAATTGTACTCTGAAAGTGCCAAGTGCGCTCCACTGACTCAAGAGAGATACTAGGCAACTAGCTTAAGCGAAGATGTTTGCGATGTATATGTGGATATAGCATATATTTAACACTAACATATATCTATTTGGATTTTCTTTTTTTATATATATACACATATATATATATATTAAAAAAGAAAAATATATTTTCTCTCCTTGCAATCAGTATTTAGGTGTGACCATTTCATACCTCCCTCTCTCTGGTTCCCTCAGCACCTCCCTCCAAAAAACCCTGATGAAATTATATCTTTATCRCATTTCTCCTTCCAGATCTACTTAGTAGAGCTTTCCATCACCCAGTCTGATGTTATCATGTGTTCAGATTTCACTACCAGGATGTCTCCAACAATTGCATTTCTCATGTGGATTTCAGACTGCATCGCAACCTGCTGTGCAGCTCTCCCAGGAGAATTTTGCCCATGGAACCTTGACCTGATGCTCACTGGCCTATGGAGGTTTGGTGACTGTAACAGACATTACATAAAACCACCCCCAGATGCCAGATTCAATCTCCACAAACTGCCTCAGCCAAACTTCAGCTGTAACTCAGCAAAGTCCCCAAGTGAGAATTTCTGTGATTTGTTGAAAATCCAAGTGTCTCTAAGCGATATGGCATCATGCTAATTTCTAAGAAGTTCAGAAAATGTGTATAAAGGTGTCTAAGGCCTAATGGAGAACTCATTGTGCTGGAAATCAGAGTAAACAACCCAAAGTACCTCAACCTTGACTTCCTTTCAGCTGCTGCTAAGTTGCTATGGCAAATCTTCAGATTCTGTTCCTCATGGTTCAATGAAAAATGAACCAGAACACACTCATTTTTAACACATAATGCTTTGTGTTTGTACAGCACATACCTATCAAAGCTATGAAATGCTTAACACTAGTTCCAGCTAGAAGACGACAAAAATGTAGTGGACTAAAAGGCACCTGTTTGCACTGTGCACAGTTTTTATAATTAGCGCAGCATGGGCTGGAACAAAAAGATTGATCTTAAACTTCCTCATCTTATTGGGAAGAGGCTCTGCCCTCAGTTGCATTTCCCATGGTAGTGTTCTGCCCTGGACAGTTCGTGGAAAGGCAGCTGCAGAACCACTACTTCTTCTGAAATTACAGCTGGATCCAGCCCTGTCCCAGCTCTGATTTCCATACCCACCTTTACAGCCAACTGTACAATTTGCATTGTGCTGATATATTTAAAAGGAGTGCTGAAGTTGAAATATCTGCATTTCAGTAAGCTCAACCAGTCCCTTTATACAGGGCAACAAGTAGCCATGATTAGGTGGAATGATGTTTGGTCACCGATGGTATTGAACAGATTTTAAACAGTGAAGTGGCAACGAAAGGGCTGGGGTGTGTGTGAAGCTTTTGAGTTGTTTCTGCAGAGTGATACACCTCCACAGTGCCTGTTTGTGGCTTTGGACAATTGGAATTTTTAATTATAGACATTATTTCAGAAGCTGCCTGGTTTGAATAAAGATTAAAATGTGCCATGGCTGTTTATTCTAAGCTTATCTAATTATTTTTCATCTGTAAATCAACAACAGACTGTAAGAAGGCAGTTCTTGGATGCCAGATCATTCCTGAAAACCTTTTCTTTTGTACATCTAGTAGCAATTATTGAAGTATCTACTTCTATCCTCAGAAATCCAGCACAAGTACTTTAAGCTCAGGAGGAATCTAGTAAATCAACAGGAAAAACCCCTCATCATGCTTAAGCTCTCAGTTTCCTCCAAAGCTTGGCGATTTCATACTAAAGTTTCGGTGGCTGCTTGCATTCACCAAACTTCTTGAAGGACTGTACTTCTCCGACGCTTAACTCTTCAAAAGGCTGTCATGTTCCATAGCCTGTGGGTTAAATAACATGATCTGGCATTTCCTAAGAGTATCAATAGTAACCATATGTAGCCTGAAAAATTTGACTATGGATCTGGACCTAGAAGGGCAAAGCAAAGCACGTATCTATTTCAAGACAACCAAATATATAATGTTACAAGAGCAGATTTTAAAACCTTGAGCCAAAAAGACAAAAAGGGAGATATGAATTTGCATAAGAAACACTAAAAAAACCCCTATGTATGTATATAGCAGAGCATTTAGCTGGTGATAGGTTTGTTTACTTTCCTCATTAATCATGAGCTGATGGCTGAATTCCAATGAATTTAAAAGGATAATAGCAGAAATTTTTTTATCCTCTCATTTCAGTTATTGAATTCAAATTAAGTTCATTCACCTTCACCAACAAATAAATTATAAATAATAAAATTTGCTATGTTTCATATCTATTCTCTCACTTTCTGCTTTTCTTTCTGTATTTCTTTTCCTCAACAGAGAGATTTAGTGACAAAAAGGATGTGGATCCCAAAAGAGTTAACAGCATTTCCTACTGCTCCACCCTCCCCTGAAGTCTCATACTTTGTCTTTAGTGTCGTGGACTTTCTGATAACATCCCAAACAGAGATATAGGGTCTGTGATACAAAAGGAACAGGTACTACTGAAAAAAAAAAATTCAGGAAATTCCTGGGAAATATTCCAGGAGGGATCAGAAAGACAGACTGGGATAAAGAAGGAAAAAAGTAATAAAAATCAGAAACACCAGAGTATGCACTGATAAAAGATCATGTCAAAGAGCTACACAATTTCTTCTGAACAAATCATTCTTGATCACTTTCCTGTGGTTGTATACACTGCTTAAATGTGACTTTTAATTGCTTTCAGCCAACTACTTTTAGTCCTACATTCAACCCATTATCCCCATATTAAATTTCACCTCACTTCATTTAATATAACATCTTTTATATATCTCAATTAAAAACGTTATGCTATTTTAGTAGGGGCTGGATGGGGAAACCACAGACTGTAAGGTAAAGAAGAAAACCYTGCATCCAATGAACCTCACATCCACTGGCAAATCTGTTTACAGAGCACTGCTTTTTCTCACCCTCTTTTCTGTTGGCTTTTCTATGAGCAGATAATGAAATTTATTTTTCAATTATTACAACCTATATGGACCTTAATTTATTTCCTTGCGCTGCCTAGAACATAGCTATTTACTTTGATTAAGTTCTCTGGCTAAAAAATAACTACACTTGTACTCAGTGAAGGACAGCAAAATCCCTACATCCCAAAGAAAGGAAAACAGCAAACTTGAATCATAAACTTGGCATTACAGCTACAGATTTGCAACATATGGTAATTTGCCTCTAGTTCTCTTGCACATGCTGACCAAAATAATCCATTGAAACAGAAATGTCCTGAGTTGTAAGAATACAAAAAAAAAAAAAGCTAAATCCCAGACTTTTTACATGGGTCCCTGGCTGTAAAGAGTTTGCCCATAAAGTGAAAATTTCACTCTCTGAAAACAAGCACATTTCTGAGCCCACATTTATTTTTTCCTTGGTGCCTAACGTAGACATAAGCTACCTTTGTAATTAGTGTGTATGATTTGAACTAACAGTGCCTAGCACAATGCTGCAGGCGCTGCTGCCCTACAAACACATTATAATAATATGTAAAATACAGAACCTCTCAAACAGACTTCTCAGAGTTGGACACAGCCAATTGTGTGGGTTTGACTGCAAAAAATTTATGCTAACAAAAGTGACTGAGGCTTTTGAGGTTTTCTGCTTGAGAGGTTTGGGGCATTTTTTGGAACAACTCTGGAATAAAAGAACAGTTTTTGCATTTATGGTTTGGGAAGTGATACTTAGATATCCAGCTAAGATATCAAAGATTCCTGCACTGAAGCACCAGGGCATATCAGCTTAGTGAGACAGACCACATCCAGAATTCATGAACTACCAGAAAACCAGGCTCATCAGTGCACACAGAGCAATACTGTATAGAAGAACTAGGCTAGTCCAGATGCAGCACAGATATATTAGCTTGGCTCAGTGTGCAAGTTAATAAGTCTCAGTTCTCAGCAGGGCTTACAAGGTCGATGCAGATGCTTTGCTGCAGCTCAAACCAGTAAGTTGCTCAGGACCCTGTGTTAGCTCTTTATGTGTACACCTGAATTGACTTGCGGTTGCTGGCTTGGACTTCTTGCACCGTTTTCCCCCACATTTTGGGTTCCTGGCTTACCTCAGGCAAAATAAGCTTGGATCTATCCCTACATGTCCAATAACCGTAGCTTTTCATAAAATGCAAATTCAGGGAGCTGACCAAAGCTCTTGACAACAAAGTCACTCTGTATTTGGTCTGGAAAAAATCTACTGCAGGTGGAATAGCTCCAGAAGTAAACACAAAGCCAGAGAGGTCAGAGAAGGTTAGAGATGCATCGAAAACCATGACACTTCAACCTGACCTTGCCCAACAGCAAGATCAGCGGTAACAGTGATCCATATCCTTTCAGTCCTTGCTCTTYCTGGCAGCAGTACCAATTAGCGCTTCATGTGGTTGCTGCCCACTAGAATAAGACCATCCATGCTAGCATTTAATTTTTCCCTTCCTTCTCGGCTACCTTACCCCTTCATGCTGAGGGCATAATGACAAAATGTAGAATTTAGCCTTAATTGGATCTCTGCAATGTTATCACCTGAATTAGCTCCCCCATGAATAATTATCACTGCCTGGAGGCTGACAAATTGCTTCCCTCTACTTCATGATTGTCAGGAATTTCAAATTATATGCTGAGCATARGGGGGGAAATGAAAATGAAAAGCCTAGAGAAGCATAATTATTAAGATTATTAAAATATTTGGTACGGAGTCCCATAGTCTCTCCGAGTCCCAAAAGGCGTGAGTGACAGCAAGAACTTTCCTAGGGGCAATTGGGCAACACCCAGTCTTTCACCCAGCCATGACTATGGCAATAGACTTGCACAGTCAAAGAAAAACTATAACCCCTGCTACCGCCTGGCTCACAGTCAGGCAGTTCCTATGTTATTCACTACCCCATTTAAGCTACGTACATCAGCTTGTTTAGCATCTCATCTGCATATTTGATCTTACTAGGTAGATGGTAAATTCTTGTAGCGTAGACTGATAGAAGGGTAAACATATGCAAGGGGATAGCAGCAGATTGTCATGYATTTAGAATAGCATATAATACTCCTTGCTTTGTAAGAACAAGGTCTTGGGGAAAAAGTGCTCTTTATGARAACAATCATTCCATGCCTATGCAAGACCTCACACAGAAACGCAATGCGTCACTACACCACAATATCCATCTCAGATATCGAAAGAGCTGACAACTGGTAAGAAATCTTCATCTCATAAAATGAAATTACTAAAAAAGTATAATACTCTTTGAAAATGGCTTGAAATGATCGGATTAAGCAATAGGGCTTTATCCAATTTTCACATTAATGATGCTGTGCTTGTAAGATTGATGCATTTCTCAGTTCAATTCGATGCAGTTCCTCAAACTTCTTTCCCACCTTGCTGRACCCACAACACACAAGTCAAGCATAGACAAGGTAGCTGCCGACATATTCCCAGGAGAAAGCTCTCCCTGCTTACCTGACATACAGTGACCTCTTCTGATTAGTCCTCAGGGAGCCAGACCCAGAACTCATGCTGTGATTCATCATCTGCTCACGCAGGTCATGGATTTTTGCCTCAAACCGAGCGTACTCTAAGGAGATAAAAAAACCAGAGAATAAAGATATTTTAGTTTTCTTGACCTATATAATCATTAGGGCTGCTAAATGCAAATTAATATTAAATTAATGAGTGTAAGGCATGTCCTGAAAATTGAGGTCTAATAGAATCTCACATTAATATTATCTTCRGTAAATATATGCCCTCTTTATTGTGGTACCTGAACATTTCAGCACTATGTGAAAAGTCAAATAGCTAGACCCTCTCTCCTGCAGTTTCAGGAAAGGAAAGGAGGTTTAAAGTGTGTTACCAAATATCTTTCAGTCTGCAAAAAGGATGTTGAAAGCAGTTTTCCACTATATCATTCCTCCTTGCAAACAATGAGATACCTTGTTAGGGGCAGTGGGATGATGCACTGAAGTTACTAATGAGTCAAGCATTTAGTGTAAAATCCCACTGAACTGAAGGAGATATATCAAAGTCCAATTATTCCTGATAATAGCCTAGTAATTCCAGCTGTGAAATTATTGTATGAGCAATAAGCCACCTTATTTACCCAACCCACTGAGGACTGGGCTCTGTTTCTTTTAAGTAGGTGGAGCCATAGCTTAGTCTTAAGGTGGGTGATCCCAGAAACTCCAGACCTGTTTAAGCTGCATAAGAATAGCACAAAACCACCTCCCACCCCTTATTCTCCTCCATAGCTCTGCTGGGAGCTTTGTAAAATGTTGTGACCTGCTGACGAGCAACATGGGACCAGCGTTGGGGCAAGGATTCAGCTAGAGGTGTATCATTTGGTGAGGCTCCTCTCTGAAAGGACACATCCCTYGTACAGCCTGGTCAACAGTCCCTCCGGCTGGCACATTCCCCTTGCTCATTGTGTGACCTAATGGGCTGAGTTTTGGTTTGTAAGAGAAGTTGAAGTTTTGGAGACAAGCTCTAATTCCTTGAAACCGACAACCTAAAGGCAATGCTCCAGCAACACAGAGTCATAATTCAACCTAAACCCAGGAAATCTACTAACGCAAGCTAGAAGACTAACTTGAGGGGGTGTACAAAATCCATTTCAGTGAGTCAGTGACACTTTGAAGAGTAAGATGTTGCAGACTGATGCCAGCGAAGAGAAGATGATGTTCCCTGCACTTCAATGTTTTATGTCACTGCCTACTTCAAAAGGAGGGTCTACATTTCCCCACAGCAAGTCTGGAGCAGAAGTGAAACCAGCACGTAAGGTTTCCTCCCTTAAAGGATGGAGGTACATCCCACCAGATCACACCACTTCTCAGTTTAAGCAAATAAACCTTTACTGTGCATTTATAGCCTATTGGTCTGCTCCCTGTTTTTTGCTGTTAGAGCTACGTGAGAATGCTGTAACACAGTGATATTCTCATTTTCTCCTAGCAGAAATCTCAGCATTATTTTTGTTTGATCATTTGCCGTTCACACTGGCTCAGTTCCCAGAATGTCTAGATGCTTTGCAACAACAACTCATTCATTTCATTCAGTGCCCTTTAACTTTTCATTGGATAATAACATCTGACCTTTCCAAGAACCCACATTTTGCATAGACGCTAGCTACCTTCAAGCTGGCTTAGCAGAGTGGTTTGATTTGGGCTTTTGTGTTTGTGGTTTTTTCCCTTCTTCTTCTTCTTACTTGATGCATTTTAACTCCCTTTCCACTGAGCTTCTTCGGCATTACCTACTGAGTTTGTTAAGCGACAGTGGCTACTTTGCCAATCAGCTGGGAACCACTGCTGTGGTATCAGACTCTTCCCACATACCTATGACTTCACTGACTGCAGCTGAAATTCTGTATGTCAGGAGAAGAGACACTCCTACATGCACACTGTAGTTCAGATTTATTCTGTAGCTTGTTTCTTGCGCATTTCTTTCACCTAGAGTACATCTTTAAACTTCTCAGTAATTTAAAAGCCCAAATCCTCAGCGGAACTAAGGCTCCTACAAACCTGTGCTGTTTTTTAAAGTGGAGTTTAGTTTTGAAGTGTTTATCCCAGTGTAGGATTTGTTTGCTCTATGTGAGTCATATTTGTTCTATTCCCCCGCTCTAGAATTTATTTAGTAAATAACCAGCTTCCGAGCAAGGCTTTGTTTAACTTATATTTCATTATAACAAATTTAACATTTCTTCTTGGCAAATAGGAAAGGCCTAAAACCAAAAAGTTTGCATTTCTCTTCCTCATACAGTGTCAGTCCTCTGCATACAGACAGAATACTACACTTTTAAGGGTTGTTACTATGTCTCTTTCATGTGTGGTGGATACACTGAAGAAGACAGTAAACATACAGTGTAATTCAGCTTCTTTGATGTTTTGCATCTGGGCAAGGCCAAAGATATGAATGATTTACATCAGAGCAGCTGTAATGGCAGCTTTCCCTTTAATAAGCAACCATATCCCAGGCAGACTCTGTATGTGAGGTGTGGGAGTAACTCCCAGATTTAGACACTGATCTGGAGAGTGAGAAGAGAGGATTGAAAATCTGACTCTCTCTAGCACAGCATCCAGCTATTTGCAACTTGAACACCAGCTCATGAGATACTCGAGTGACTACAGCTTGGTCAGGTGATGATTTTATAGCTTGTGTTCTGACTTCAGAGCGCACTTGTAATTTAACTGATTTTAACTGACTGTAAACTTATTCTGAATTTAATAATCTCTCTCTTTTTGGAAGACATTTTGAAACCACAACACATCTTAAAAATTGTCTAATAAGTGTGTGATGGAAGTTCAGGGTTCAAGCTCCTGCTCCCTGCTTGATATTGAAAAATACTGAAGTACTAATGATAGTTCTGTTACTTCGTGTTCTTGAGATTTTTCTTTCTTTGGATTGAAATACCTAGATAATTTGAAAATAACCAAATTTATGGGCCTATATTTTCCCATAGTGCCTTCTTCGTATTTAGGCATCAAAAAATACTGAAATGTGCACCTGTCCCCTCCTCCTGACAAATGCCTAGACCAAAAATTGCAAGGCCATCAATGCAGGTAGTATTGAACCCAGCTCAGATCAGCTTCTTTAATCTCAGTCCTCCTGGTTCTCCTACTGCTGCATAGATACTACAGTGATGGCTGCATTTGAAATGTGAATAGAGAAAGAAAGAGTGATGCTCCATTTCTGCCATCAGAACTGCTACGGTAGTCCTGCCCACAGGGAAAAAGTYCTTTTTTCTTAACACTTCTTTATATATGGGGTCATTCCAGAGGAGCTGTTTCCTAATAGCTTTGTATTTGCTAGGTGCAAATAAGTGGCAGTGCTGAAGTCCAGAAAAACACTTCATGCTTCCTTCAAATTCAGCACTGAATCTAAATAACACACTTTCAAGGCTCCTACACAATTAAAAGGAGACTGAGGTTGTGACATGCTGACAAGAAATACAGTTAAAGCTGATTCACTAATTTCATGCCCTTTAAAGAAAGGGAGAACAAAGAATGTATTGCTGCTGGAGTGCATCATTAGCGAAATTCGCCAAATTTTACTTACCAAAATCCATCTGCAAAGGTCTTACCCGTTGCCTGATTCACTAATGATCTAACAAACTAACTCTGGTAGCTTAAGAAACTGATAAAATTATGCATTAGACTAAAAGGGCAAATGGGTGAGCAAACTGTAACCTATATTATTGCTGGGGTCAGACCAGATGATATAATGGTTTATGCTGGTCTGTGGCTCTGGAAATGCTGTAAGAAACAGGGCAGATGAGATGGAGGGAGATGTTTGTTCATACTCCACTTTAGAGCTGGCTCAGGGCTCCGCAGCAGTGTAGGTAGACCTGCGTTTAGCCATCCCAAGGGTACAAATACAACTCGCTAGCCCTGGAGATGTGGAGCTAGTGCCGCTGGGTGTGGAAGAGGAGATTGCTGCTGCGAGGAATGGCCCGGCTGCAGGGACAGCAAGACCATTTTCAGGGCTCTGGCATTGACATGTTGGGCTCTGCATGGGCTGCCAGCGCCAGCAGYGCTGTCCCAAGCAAGTGCCCATTTTTCCAGGGGTCTGTTTTCTAAAGTTGGCTCTGCTCAACTCTCTGGGCAGTCAGGAGAGACAGAGGAGTCAGCTTGAATTGCCACAGTGTGAATTGTCCCCAAGTCCAACCAAGGCCAAAACTGAGTGTATTTATCAAATACAGACACCAGTTTCAACAACTGACCTTTGCCTGCTTCATATAGGACTCATTAGCCTGAATATGCAGACAGGGAGCTGGTGTTTTTTGTTCTGCCTCATTCCAACAGCTTGCCAAGTGCTATATCTTGGACTCAGACATATTCTAATCTTCGAATATCAGTGCAATCGTTTGCCTTTCCAAAGCACTTGCACATGTTGAAAGGACTGGAAAGACCTTTGGGAGTAATCGCCAAACACCTTGAACCTTCTCCTTATTTCACATACTGAGAAATCAAAGCAAGGTAAATGGCCAGCCCCATTAAAAAAAATCCAACCCCCCAAACCCTAACAGTAATGCGCTTAAACTGAAGCTTCAAGTTTAGCTGKCCAAGATCAAAACTATGATCTACAAAATCCTGCCTAATCCACGTTGGTATCTGAGGGTATGCAGACACCAACATTTTTACTGCTGAAGTGATTTAGACACCTAAAATCCTGCCACCTCTTCTGCAACTGTGCAGGCGGGGAGGAGTTGTTTTAACACACACACACACGCACACATCTCCCTTTTGAGTTTCCTATTGACTAGCTTTCATGGCCCAGGATCTGACTCAGTATGCGAGCTGCTGTGAGTCCGATTACTCAACACTTAAGTCTCTCCACTTGTTGTGCAGGAAAATGCCATGAGTTTGTGAGATCCATGGTAGATCCCTAGACGTTAGGGATAGTTGGGATGAGTGTTGCTGTGACTTAAGTCCTTACATATATATGGGGCAAGGACTTTTTCAATTAAAATAAGCAGTGTATTGAAAGTTTAGGTAGAAATTCTCCACGTCACTTCAGAAATGGCCTAAAAGGCTATGATACTTGAGCATACAAGAAAGCTCTTAGAAGTCTTAGATACATTTGAGACACCAAAAATGAATGCAAGAAACCAAACCTCAAGAAATTTTTAGAAAATCATATTGAAAATCAAATACTTTCTAAATCTAAAAATAGCAAAGACAGAGATTTTGTATCTGATGGTTTGATGCTACTTTTTGGTCATATAAATAAAGAATAGCTATGATAAATGAATAAATACGCTGCAGCTCTTCTGTGAGAAAGAGTTGCAGAATTTTATAAAGCTACTTTTCTGTTGTTTTTCACTTTTAAGCTTATAATAAAGATTATAGCTTTGATTGAATTTAGAGAACATGAAAACAAAAAAGCCCTGATCCTACAAGTAAAGTATAGTTAAGCAACTGAAATGCTGATGTATTATACAACAGTGAAAATAATAGTTCAGCATCACAGCCCAAGTCTTTATTAGTTTGAACTCTTTTAGTGCTGGCATCTTTAGAGACATAGCAATTCTTTCTGTCAGCAGGTATCAAAATTTGCTTTCCTGTGTAATTCAGGATCATCACTATTTGCTTCTAGATGATAACAGATTTCCTAATTGCTGCTTTTGTGCTTCTAAAATAATGCATCTCTAACCCAGTTCAGCAAATGGTGAAGCAGTGATGGCTATAATGCAAGTGGGAGGTTGGAAAAGGCAGCGTATAACTCTTGGACTCTGTCGGTGGGTGGAAGGAAAGTAAAACTCGAACTGTCCAATTTTAACAGACTACACTGCTTAAAAAAAAAAAAAAACAAACCACAACAAAACAAGACAAAAAACGAGGAAGGCATTAGTTAGAGACAGAATTTTATCACCTCAAAAAGAGTATGTAGAATAAATCTAGACACTATAATAAAGGAATAGCTGCTAGACCAGCTTCTCTATCAGTATCAATATCATAATTTCAGTGGATCCAGGCCAGCTTAAACCTTCTGAGATTTATTCTGTTCTGTTTATGGGAACACAAATTGTATGTCACTATGGCAAGTCATGAACTTATTGCCTTGGACATCTGAGATAGCAATGTGCATGATACTATTATTATGGTAACATTATTTATGCTATTTATGTAAATCTTTTTTTTTCCCCTCTACCTCCTCTTAGCAGATGTCTTGGCTGAATCGTTTAAGATTTAAAACAATAGAAGAACGCATTTCTTCCTACAGTGAGTATTTCCCATTTCTGCCCTTTGCCCACAGTGCTGTCCAGTCACCGCTGTTTTACAGATGGAGGTGAGAGGAAGGTGAGCAGACCAGCATCAAGACTTCAGAGGACTGGGTCTGATTCTTGCTTTTCCACAGATTTACAGTGTGAACCTGGGTGAGTCACAAAGAGTAAGTCCCAGCACCTAAGGCAGACATATGGATGCTAGATTAACATTGTGTCTTTGGCTATGCCTCCCAGATGCCTAGCATCTCACAGCTCTGGAAGCCTTTGAAACTACTGTAATACACATAAAAAGTGAAAGAGTGTGCAAAAAGATGTGAACTGCTAATACTTTTGGTTAGTATTTTATGTCTTCTGTTTATGATTTTTTTTTTTTGTTTCCATTTTTGCGAAGAGTATCCCGACTGCTGTTTTTAGATGATTAGGAGGTCAATCCTATAGCTGTCTGAGGTTGCAAGCAATTACACAGCAGGTTAATGATGGTGAAAAATCTTTGTGGTCTGTGGTAATTTCTGAAGAAACAAACAAACATACTATGGTTAGGTACAGTTCACTGTACCTTTGCTTCTTATATCTTCCTCTGCCATGTCTGGTGTTGGCCACTGCCAGGGACAAAGTTCTGAACAAGGCTGGCTTTGGATCTCATATTGTACGGCAAATGCTATGCTTTTAATAAGTCCAAAAGATCAATTAGATTTCACATCAGCTAAATTCATCACTTGACAGGAAAAAATGCACACAATTCTGATGCCATCAATAGGCAATGCAATAGTGTGCATTATTTATTGGAGAAAGTGTTGCTTGAAAGGCATCGCTCCATTCACGATGCACTGAGCAACAGAACAAGTTATGCTGCTACTTSTTATCAGTCTTAAAACTCCCCTGAGCTCACTCAAAGGAAATGAAAAACACAGATTTCAATACTGGGGAAGGAAAGATACATTTACATTTTATTAGTTTTTATTAGTTTGAATATATCTGCTTGTTTTTATTGGAATATTTTCAACACACCTTTTCAGGAACCTTTCAAAAATAATGACACAGGCATATTTACTGATTTTACTCATTGCTTTGGCCTTTAAAACTTCATCACAGTAGGGCCATTAATGCCTTTGTTCTTTGATATTGGTTGGTTGTCTTCCTTTACAAATATATAGGTATTTACACTTGAGCTTGTCTTCGAAATAAAATTTCACCCTATATGTTTGTTCTGTAGCTGGGCTCATTGCCTAAACGTCACCACTAACTTTATTTTCATTTGCTTTATTACTGAAGATAATGCTTCTTCCATCTGTTGCACCATTAGATACAGCCCTCATATTGTGTTGGTTGTGAATATAAATACACCTGAAAAGATATCTTCCTCCCGCGATATGTTCAGGAGACTAATATCGTGCTCTATTCTTAGTCACGGGGAATAGAATTCCAATCCAAATTAGTCTCTGGAAGCTTTCGTTTCAGAGACCTCATGCCTCATAATGAAGAGATGTACTAAAATAAATCAAGCTATTAGTGAGTGACAAGGACTTTGTATCCCACTGAGGTGTTATTCTACCTGTTCCCTTAAAGCCTGTCCTTGGCTTATGAAGTGTCAGCCTGGACTTTCTCAGCTGGGAATTTCTTGCAGCTTCTTCCAACCATTGAAGAAAACTGCAAGCAACTCAATAGCCTTTAAAAACARCCCTTCCTTCCCTCCCAAGATTTTGGGAACTTTTTTCCTGTACAGAATTCTACTGTATTCCCAAAAATTTATCCCCCCCTTTATTTGAATTGACGCACCCCTGAACTAAAAAGACCATTTGTGGCACTTTTTCAAATTCCCCGAGGCTCACACTGAGCTAACATCTTGGACAATGTTGTGTGTACCCATGTCCGAGAAGGAGCAAGGCAAATAAAGAGCAGAGAGTCAGATCTGAAACAACCGTATCACAACACATGGTCTGCCTTGGCAGCACAGTGTGAAATTTTGGAGAAGTTGGGCACATCACTTCACCCCAGGCATCCAACTTGCATAGCCATGCTTTCCCAGCAGAGCGGCGTATGTCTCATTAACCTTGATAGCTTTGTAAGAGTTACTGTTTTGTACAGCGCAGAAACGTTTCAAGATATCTGGTGTTTTAGGCACAAAATGACTCCGTCAAGGTGAAAAAAAAAGCTTCCCTGCATTGAAATCCTCTTTCTTCAACAAATATTTATGTGGGACATTGCAAAGAAACAAAACCTACTTTCTATTAATAGCTAAGCTAATTCATTTAGCTGTTTTGTCACTTCAGGCTAGTGGTGGAGGATCTTATTTTCAGACACTTATTCAATTTCCACAATTCCTCRTCCAAAATCATTGTCCTGGAGTAATTGTTACTGATTATTTTTGCTTTGTTGCTTTTTCGTGCTTCTGCTTTTTACCAAGAGTAGTTCTATTTATTGGGAGTTGAGCATATTATACTGATTAGCCATATCTTCTTAATGATGATGCTGGCTTAGCATGAATTGACATGAGGAAACAAAATACAGAGCTGACCACTTCTAGAGTATCTTAGGCATAGCAACACAGGGAAACCATTTTGGTGGTCTTGACTAACCCTGTATCTACGTTGTGTAGATACTCCTCTTTTTCAGACTCTGATGGTAAATGATTCCTACCTGCCTCCAGCTGCTTATAAACTTCCTCCTTCCAAAAGTCTCCTGAGTGCCCCACCTGCCAGCTACATGGCTCATGTGAGTTTTCCCAAACACGGTTCAATAAGAACGAACTGGGTTAGCCTGTTTAGTCTATATACGCTAACCTGGCTGAGTCTGATTGATGCAGATTGGAAAGCACTCAGACACAAAACTGCCTGCAAATGTGAAGAGGGCAGGATACGGCGATACAGAGCTGGGAGCAGATTGGGGCAGATGGTATCTTCACAGCTAAGACATCATATGCCAGTTTTGTACTTATACTCCATGAAATATCTGATATACTCAGAGTGGGAAGAGATAAAAAAAGGGGTTCCTAAAAGATACTTGGGAAAAAAAAGTTTCCTTCTGAAAATAGAGTGGTGGGGAAGCTAATGTGATTTTATTAATTCCATAAACCAGCATGAAAGCTGTAGCCTACAGTAAAAAAAAMCCCTCAAAACCACAACCCACAAATCATTTAAAATTTAAAAATTGTAAGCCAAAGTAGAAAATTAAATAGTAGCAAGAATACCAATACGTGATGTAATTATTCATATAACAGGATAGCCTTACAGACTAGCAAAAGCACAGAGATCAGCAGAACCATCAGTAATACAACCAGAATTTTGGCAAAGTGTTATGAAAATAAAGATGGATATACCTCATTGGGTTGAACTGTTTTGCTATTATGATTAATACCATTTGCTAACATTGAATAATGCCATTAATAAATGATTCGCTCCCCGACTTCAAAATCTGCTAGGTAAAAACTACCTCCCCCTGTAACCTTCACTTTCCTATACTCAGCTGTGCTGTTCTTCCAGACAAGAATATCTTCAGCCATCTCCTAAGGCTGTCTGGGATACTCTATTGAATTAAAAAGAAGAACTGAGCAAAGACTGGAAACAAAACTGTCCATTTTTACCATTAAAAAAAACCTTTTAAAAAGATCCCAAATGTCCTGAACAAAAAAGAAAAGTATGCAGAATGGAATGAAATGGATAAAAATATTCCCACATGTGTATTGATCTTTTCTAAGAAGCAATATTGAGAGCAGCTGCAGAATTGTATTAGTTTGCTAGAGCTCCCTGATTAAGGGGGATTACCATTTCTAATACAAACAGGTAATAAGGAATGGTTGAGCACTTTACAAGCCTGAATGAATTTAAACAAGACAAATACATATATTACCTCAGGATAAGTCATGCTCCCTGCATGCCTCTCAGCTTATTATAGGGAATATTTTGAGTACTGTGCAATGAGATATCTAAGTTGTAAACATGTATGTTGTGCAATTGGCCACTAATTAGACATGGAGGCTATAGTTGATGGTCTGGATGCTCTGAAATGTTGATTAACTTGAGCATCAGATCATGTAAAATTTGAATAATGTCTGAAAAATCAATGTAATACCAACAAATGCCTTGCAATTACTGCTGATACTCTTGACCTCATCATTCATAGAACCACAGAAACCCACCTTTACAGCATAAAAGACTTAGCTGGAAAAGGTCTTCTTAATCAAGTCCAATTCTTGCTTTTACAGAAAATAAAAACCTAAAATACTGTGCATAAACTCTTCAAATACTTTCTTACAATTAGCTCAATTTTGGAAGACCACACACAGAATCCAGTCCTCAAATGGTTAGACTCATTCTTCTAACTAAATGCAGTTGAAGCCTACTTATTGGCTTTTGCACCAACACCGTTCCTCTGTGTAAATTGCTCTTTTCCATTGTATATTGATTCTCATGACAGATTTACAGAGAGAACACAACTTCACCTACCAATCTCCGTTTTGCTAAATTAACAATCCAATCTTTGTTTCAGTCTTTTCTGGCATGCTTGCCTCTCCTTTAGTCGGCTTTTTTATCCTTGTTACAATGCAATACCAAATGACTTCCTGAAAAATCAGACGTATTGCATCAATCATATTCCTCTTTCTAAAAATTAAATGTATTATCAAAGACTGATATCAAGAAAATTTTCCTGTCTATACTACATTGCTTTTTTATCCCATTTTGAATTTACCTCCCTGTTTTGTTTCTAAAGCTATGTTTTAAAGTATGCTTCTACATACTACTGAGGAGAGACTTATGCATCTCCAGATCTGTTGAATGCACATCATTCATTTTTCTCCTTTCCTGATGGACGTTGTAGGTGTCATTTTCCAGATAAAGCACTACCTGTAGTTGAATAGGTATTTGAGAGGCCCTTCCTACTCCCTGTGCCAGTTCTCCAGTATTCTGTGATGGCGTAACCAGGTCTGCCTAACCTCAGCACAGCAACACCTTCCAGTTATTATCCATCCCATCACTGGTCCTGTGTACCACGTAAACAATTTTACTATGTTACCATTGAGTGAAAACTGAAAATGCAAAGTTAATTTGACAACATGTATGTCAGCGAATATCACTAACCACCAAGCCCTTCAAGGTTTCTGTCTACAGTGTCTTTATCAAATCAATGCCTTCAGTGATTTTGTTCAACTCAGGTGTGCCAGGCACATAGACTTAGGTAAAAAAGAAAAGATCAGGGTCAATGCCACAGGAAGCAGAAGACCTCTGCTGTCTCCTTGCTGTGCTGGTGAGTCACGTTACGGACAAGACTTATGGATTAGTAGAAAATGGAAGTGCTGAAGACTTCCCACCTGATATCCAGGCTTCTTATATTCTTTCATGATTCTGACAAGCATCCCAAAATAAGAATGACAACCTCAACAGCTTTTCCCAAGGACCAGCTGTTTGTTCTCTGGAGTAAGTGAATGCTTTGTTATCCTAACGTGGTGGGTATTATTGGTTTATCAGTGCTTTACACTACCTTACAGAAAGTCAATTCAATGCATATATATATATATTTCATTGAATGCAAATATAGATACAGAATGTATATATATATATGTATATATATGGAATGCAGAGAGAGAGAGGGAGAGAGAAAAAAGGGGCTGTGTCAAATGCTAACTATTTACTGGTGCAGACTTTCCCACAGTTGCCAGCCTACAGCTAGTGACAGCAGTTGGATTGCAGCACCATATGTTCCCTTGAAAGGCAAATTCTTTAGACCAATTTTCAGTGGGGAAATCATAATTTTTTAATACAGTGACAGTTTTTCATGACTGCAGTCTATGGCTTTACCCTAAGATTTATTTGACATCTGCAGACTGGCTTTTCCTTTCCTGAAGAGGTCGTTGACAAAAATGGTGATACTCTGTAATGTTTTGTTGACACTGTACTTTGGCTCAGCCTTGGTAGGCTGGTTTCTCCAAGGCTCTCTGATTTTCTGCTTCATTACTTGTGAATGTTCAGGATGATCCAGGTAGGAAAAAGCAGTGGATCAAGATGATCCCTTCACTTATGTGATTAAACAGCATTTAGCACTGATAAATGTCACATCCATACAGCTTTCAGAGACAGTTTGGACAGGAATGGTCAAACCCCATAAACACTTAAGAAATTTCTTGGAGAATAAAGAATGACTTAAGTTTCCTATACACACTCTTCTAAGAAAGAGAATCTACTCAGATCAAATGAGAGACTCRGGTGAGATTGTCTGGGAGTGCATTATGGTCTGGGATTTGTGATCAAGTTCCTCAATGTTGTCTGCGTTGGGGCAACTGACTGCACTTTCCRAAGCAAATGGAGACGATTTAGCTTAGACCGCAATGATAAAGGATTGTATCAAATTGCACTGCCTAGCATTTTCCAAGGACAAACAGCACATGCTTGCATGGCTGCCAGGCATCAGAAACTTGCAACTGGAGCATGAGCCTGAGCTCTCAGTGTGAAGAGGAGACAGAGACGTTGCCAGAGAAGGAGCAGAAAGGCTGCAGGGGCCATAAGTCACAATTACATCTTTTTACAGATGTCTGTCTGATTTGCTCTTAAAGATCTCCAGAGATGGAGACACTTCAACCACCCCAAACAGTCTATTCTGGTGCTTCACTCTCCTTTCTGCGGCTGCATTTCTTCCTAATGTCTCAGCTGAAGCTTTTTTGATGCTTTTTAAGAACATTCCTCCTAGTTCACAATGAATACGAGAAAACAATATGGCAAACTGAAATATTTCAAAACTCACACTATAGTAAAATTACAGAAAACAATGAAAAAGGGGTACATAGCTAAACAGGCAAGCAGGGATGGTTTTGCAAGTGAAAACCTTTTGAAAAAGTCTGCGAGTGTCAGAAATGAGACCTTAAAGAAAATTACTATATACCAATTGGGACAGATGAAGCTCATTACTGCCAGTGGCCTACATGCTATAAAATGGGTTAGTATTGCTACAGAAACCTTTTTGGTGTGTCCCTGTAATTAGCACAAAAGTATTATTATTGTAATTAACTGAATCCCCTAGTACCTAGTGCAGTGTTCATGGCTGTAAACAGGTTAATGTGAAAGTTAATTTGTGCTAATTCACACAAGATCAGTGATGCCAAAACCAATCTGGCTGCAGTGGCATTTTGTGGAATAACAGTATTTTCCTGTTGACTTACACAAAGCACTGAAGCTTCAAGAATGTCACATAAACCCATCTGAGCTTTCACCTGTGATAAAACTCTTGTGATAGTTCTCTATCTTCTTTGGAAAAATTTATTGTGAAACTCACGCCTAAGTGAATAAGCAATGTASTAGCTCTAGATGTAGAAATTAATGGGATAAAAGATTTGGGCAGCTTCTTTAGCCTGTTCAAGGGGCTGGTTGGTCTCAGCACAGACTGTTCTCCAGGATAAGTTACCTTTTCATCTTGAGAGGGTTATGTTTCACTTCTAGGGCAAAGCATGGTGCCACATACACACAAGAAAGAAGGAGATAAAATTCTTTCATGCACAAAACCTTAAGTGCAAGAGACTGTAGGAAAATTCAGTGTGGCTTGCATTCTCCCCTTCTTAGTCATAGGCAAGATGGGAAAATAATAAAAAACAACTACCTGGAGGACTGAGAGAGAACATGGTTGAAGTCAAGCCAACTCAGGGGGTGGCTCAGTGTTAAGGGACAGGAAGAGAGAAGATAACTGGTTTCTGTGCCTGCTGCTTTTTATTCTTCCACTAAAAAATAATGTCTTGCAGTGGACAGACAATTTCTGTTCCCTGTTAACATTAGGCTGAAGAAACACTGTCATCACCTGCCAGCGCAATAGGGCAAATTAAGCTTCACAGCTTGAACTAAGCTGTCTTGTAGCTGTGACTATTCTTGCACTGTCTGGACAGTGACTAGCTATGCTAGGAACGGCTAATTAAGGTTTTTTTGCTCTCTCTTCTGCAGTCTGTGTTAAACTAAACTTTTGCAACTTGCCTAGCTTGCCTTCCTTCAAAGGACTACAGTCCCATATGAATGTTTTTTATGAATATCTAGAACCATCACTCCTTAAGTTTAAAGCTGCAGTCTTTGGTCATCCTCCTGCAGAGATGTGCTACCACAATAATGTGAAGGCAACAGAGCTGGATCCTCACAATCTAGTCCCACTCCTGGTTCCCTTCTTGTTCACTGCCCTCCCACCCTGTACCTTGAGGTGGGCAGATGACAGGGGATTCATAAAGGCTGACTTCAGCCCATTGGGGTTAATCTTTTAGGGACCCTAAAGAGAGGCTCACCCACAGCTCAATTCAGGGCCACCATTCTCTAGAGGACCTTCTCTCTCCACTGAGTACAGGAGGAGCCTGGTGGACCAGCCTTCCTTGTCCTTGACAATAACAGCAGGGTTTTTGTCTGTGCCGAGCCCTTTCTGTCCCCTGTCCTCAACATAACAAATCAAAGCCCAGATTTCCCCCTCTCTTGACCTGAGAAGGTAACTTCACAAAACAGTCTTTTATGGTAAAAGTAGCCTATGTGTCCCCATCAGTTCTCATTGGGGGTACACTGTTGATGGGACGAGAGTTAAAGACTAGCCCTGTTTTTAATGAGCATGACAGTGGGGTCAGTGAGCTGTGGCAAGGAGCTAGGTACAAGGGGGTAGAGGAGAGATCTTCTTAGCAGGTTCACCAGCCCCTGCAGAGCAAGGAAAGCCACAAAGCTTCAGGCTTTCCAGCTCCTCCATCCCCTTTGCTGCTCCCTGGGCCCATGCATAACCCCACCGGAGGCTCAGCGAGAGCCAGGCATCCTCCCTGCACCTCCCACAGCCCTCAGTGCACCGTGGGCTGGGGAGCAACAACTCTGTATTTCTCCACTTGCAAACTGCCCAGCGTATGTCAATGTGCCCTGTGCCTTGTTCTTTGCGGAGATGTTAATCYGGAGTGGTTAATCCCCGCGTTTCTTTCCTCTTTTCAGTCGTCTGCCTCACCTCTCCACTATTCCTCTTAAATTACCTGTAAAATAATTTTTAAAGAATACATAAGCCTGCTTTCTCTTCCTTTTCTTCAGCCTAACTGCTCTTCTGTCTTTTTCCAAAGCCTTCAGTGTCCTACCCATTCCAGATCTGGCAGGGTCATGAGTTTTTTGAAGACCAGGTAAATTTGATTTTCCTTTCTATATATGCATCTGGGTTTTTTTCCTGCTTCTCTAACTTCTGCCAGGTATTGAGCTTGTTGGGTCCAATTTGTCTCCATTTTTACATCAGATATCCATCTGAAGAGTGGTCCATGATGATTTCAGGTGCAATTTGCTATCATTACTTTAACTTTCCTTTTCACAAGGCCATTTAGTTGAAAGACAATCAAGTTTAAAGAGGCTGAGTTGGGAGTGGAAACAATAAAGTGAATAAAGGGCAGTGAAACAAACTCTCTTTTCTATAAAATGTAATGTGAAGCTCTCTGGAAGCTAGGCAGGTCACACTGGTTTAGATACTTTAATTTTTTAATAGTATTAAATATGTATTGTAAATATGTAAAATTGTTAAGGGCAATAGATAAAGCTTTGTTATTTTATTAAAGGTAAACAGAAAGCTGAGAATATCTTACTATTCCAAGCTTAGAAGACACATAAGAGGAGGTCCTAATGACACTACAAACACAGCTTTAAACTCTTTTATAGTCAAGCTTTCAACAGGGCATAACAGTTCAGTTCATTACAAAAAAATATGTGTCTTTGAAATTACGAGCCTAGTTTGACTTTCATGTGTTATTAGCTCTCAGTGGAACTGAAGCATTTAAATTGATTGTAATGAGACATTAGCAGACACTATAACTGCAGCAAACCATTCCTGTTTTGAGATGGCTGGCTCAGGAGGCCTCTAAAAGCATCCCAACAGGCAGCAAGTATCGTGCACTGACAAAGGGAAACAAAAATCAGCTTTGTAGAGGTCTGCTACACAGCTGGCATTGCTGTACAGAGCGTGCCAAGCGGCTGCTCTGAAGGGCACCRGTAAAGGAGGGCAGCACCCTTCAAAGGGCAGGAAGGGATGCCAAGGGGATTGTTGGTTAAATGCACATATGTTTTCAAATATACACAAATGAATTTCTGCCAGACATTAAAACAAGAAGAATTAAATCGCTAGTAAAAAAAAAAAAAAAAGACCAAATCAAAGCAGACTTCTCAAAGCAATAAYAATAATCATTACTCACGTATCTCTGACACCAGAATGCTGAARGTGAATCTATTGTGAGAATTATAAGACTTCTTATCTTGTGACTTCTACCTCAGCTCCTTCATTTTCAAAAGYCTCTCTCACCCTCATCAACCTTTTCCAGTTTCTGCTACAGTTTAAATACAATTCAACGAATGACCTATGTCAGTGACTCTCTTTCTCTTTTCTCCCCTTATCTTTCTCGATTTCTTTGCTATCTAATTATGCCAAAAGCCTGGAATAGTCTCTCACAATTATCCTGTTTTCCTGAAGCTTTTAAGAATTTCATAGCTTTAAGACTGTCGTCAATGCTTGTGCATGTATATACACATCTTTTTGTTTATTCATTTATAGTGATTGTGTAGCCTAAATTTCTAAGGCAAGTACAGTGAAAAAAGGATTATGAAATACTCCGAACAGAAACCATTGCAAGTGTGGCAGCTRCTAAGAATCACTATGACTTTCATATTCCTCCTTCCCCCAGAGGTTWCTATCGTTGCTGGCCGAGGAAACAGCTGTAGCATGCTCATGAAGGGCAGAAAAGGCCTGGGGAAGTCAGAATTGCCCTTTGGCAGTTTGATGTCTTGCTGGAAAGCTTGTCAACCTTATTTACATTTTAATTTGCATGCCARCCTCTACAAGACTTTATATTTGGATTCTACTTTAAAGTATATCTCCTTCACTATAATCACAACGACCTTTACATGTCTTCCCCCATTAGCCTCTGGGGCTGCAGCCCCGGCTCGCTGAGCTATCCAGAGGACTAGCAGCCAGAAATGTCAGGCTGAGCATGACATTTATCCAAACAGTTGGCTGCTCATAAGGTAGCCTTTTCTTAATGTTTTTTTTTTTATTATTATTATTTCCTGTAGGAGATTAAAGAGTGGTGGGGGCAATGGTCACATCCTTCTAAAGGAGAGTGCTAAGGGAAAATCCCTTTTCTGTAAGACAGGAGCAATACTGTCAGCGTGCATCATCTGACAGTGGCTACCCCTGAGAGCAAAGATGGCAGGAGGGATGAAAGTGGGCAGTGACTGATTACTATTGACATTATTCTTACCGACAGACTGACAACAGAACTTGGCAGGATTATACCCACTGGCTAGTTAAGAGGAGCAGTGCCATAAACATGCCCTGCTCCAAATAAATCACAGCACAGGCACAGAAGCGCAATGCATGCATTAGCCCCCAGCCTGTCAAGCTGCTACAAAAATACGCAGTCTTTCTTACACCCAAAATAACACCAGTTGAAAACATACACAGATTATTCAAGGTTTTGTGAGAATTACCTCTGTTGCACCTTTTGGTCATTACAGAAAAGACTCTAGTGAATATACTTCAATCAAGTAAAGCTTTCAAAGCCTCTGAAGTATCCCTGGTATACAGAGTAGTGGTTTTATTGTTACTGGCTAATCCTGACTTTCTAATGGATTCACTGCCTTGGGACTCCCAAATATAGAAGCATTCTCTTCTCAAAGTTACAGAGAACACCTCTGGGGATATGGATATCATAAACAATTTCTAACTCCATAACTTCTGCATTTCTGATTAATTTCGATATATAAAAGAAAATCTTTGTACCCTGTGACTATGAACAACCATTGTAAGAATGAGGCCAAGGTGGGCCGTACTGTTTAGAGTTATATGAAGTGCCATATTTGGAGGGAAGGAGCATTTTTTCCTAGGTCAGATTCCAGGGACAGTAAGACCTGAGTTTCTGTCACATACCTGCTTTCTGGGACCATCTCAGAGTTTTATTAATACATTCCACAGTATTATAAGGAAACTGATCTTCCCTTTCTCTCGAGTATCCACTTTAATGCATCACCGTAGAATCCCACATTAAATAAATAGCATCAAGCCTGAGACAGCGTTTGCCAGTCTTTCCAAAGAAATAAATGGGAATGTCATCAGGGCAACATCTGAACTTTTACATTTCAAGAGTTAATTTCAAGTGTTTAGATAGCAGTGGGGTAGCCTTATCAACACAGTGGGTAGAGAAGATAAACGCATTACACGTCTGTGTGGACATAACAACATTTCTTCACTTTAAGGTACAAGAAAGTCTTGTGTTGGCTTCAGGTTTGAGAAGAACCAAGATGCAGGGTAATTCTTCTGAATTCTGCATCTCCTCAAACCTGTAGACGCAAACTGACTGTATTGGCACCAGTCCTTTCTGTTCCATAAGATAGTATGTGCCCATGATAAGAGAAAGAAACTATTTAGGTTTTATTTGGTTTTGACTGCTTTGAGTGTTTGACTGGTCTGTTTACCACAGGTCAGACACCCTTTATCATAGGGATCTGTCATTGCAAGCACAAAGATAGACGGATCTGAAATGCCATAATTTCTGGTGGATGACACCATGCCATCAGTCTGTAATTTCAGTGCTGGAGGTTTCTGTCAATCTCTCTTATTCTTAATTTTTATTAAGATATTAATTAAAATATTAATTTTTCTTATTTTTATTAATTATTCTTAATTCTTAATCTGCCACAGATTCTTAATTCAAAGTCTGACCTAAAAGCAGAATCTGGCCTAGCTACATGATGGCTGAGCTGAGGACCGGGGAAAGATACGGATGCATGAAACACTATCATGATGTCCCTATTTTAAGCCTTCTCATTCTTCATCACAATTTCACTACAAAGTTTCGAAGGCATCAACATTGACAGGGACAGAAGAAATAAAAATTTCTGGAAGGGCTGTGACATGCTGCCTACAGCTGAAAAGAAACTAAACTTCTGAAGAGATCCAGGATCAAAGGACCTGGGAAACGTCAGCTGGATGGTACTTCTATCATGTTACAAGGCTCGATGCAGCAAGTATGGGAGAACAAGCTCTGCAACAGATCAGAGCCAATTATCAAAGTAATCCCATTTGGCCATAAAAATATCTAGTCATTTAATACTGCTAAGCCTTGTTTGTAATCACAGAGCTTAATGAGAACAACTTACACTGAAAGGAAAGAAGGGAAATCTCTGGAGTAGAAAAGCTGCTAAAGAGGACGTTAACAAATGCAAGTAAATTTGAGGTTTTAACTTCTTTTATATAGGCCATACTCTATTCATAGAGGATTTTTTTTTAATCAGCCAACCCAATGCCGAAGCTGGCTTCAAGATTATGAAAGTGCACTTTTGTTTTCACACTCTGTGCCATGTAGGCAAGTCTCTCAATTAAGGGAAGGTTTCTTTTGTTTGAATGAGATTCTGTTTAATTTCTGGCAGGCAGATTTCAGAAATAATTACCATCTATAGAAGGATGAATAGCAGACGAATCTATAATTCTCATTACCCACCAGAATTTCAAAGTGAACTTAAATTCTAAGCAAGCATTTGGCAGATCTGAACAAAGGAGAAAAGGTATTGGACAAAAGTAGTGCGGTTTAATTCAAATCTTGAACAAGAAGAATGATATTTAGCAATGAGTGGGACCTAACATCTGGGAAGAGCCTGAGAAGTATTCTCAGAATACTGAGAAGGATTCACACATCTTTTGAGAAGTCTGGCTCCTCTTTGCCATGTTGAAGGCATATTGGATGTCACACCCCAAACACTAGGGAACGGTTTGGTCAACAGTGGACATTAGTGCTACGTGTTAAAGATTTTATCCAGCTTACATTGTAAATTCCTGATGGAGGGGAGTGAAGAAGATGGTTCTCAGTGGTTCACAGTGAAAGGATAAGAGGCAATGGGCACAAACTGAAATACAGACAATTCCATTTAAACATTAGAAAAAACTTTTATTCTAAGGATGATCGGATGCACGAACAGGGTGCCCTGAGGGTTGTGGACTCTCCATCTGTAGAGACATTAAAAACCTGACTGCACATGACCCTGAGCAACTTGCTCTTGCTGACCCTGCTAGAGCCGGGGGTGTTGGACTAGATGATCCAGCTGCCTTCCAGCCTTGACTATTCTGTGATTTTGTGAAACAACGGGTCTAATTCTCTGTGGTTATACACAGATGTAACATAAAACCAAAGCTCTTTTTCTGCTTCTACTTAGAAATACAGAGCTGGTAAACCCCATTGGCAAGATAAYGTATGGTTAACAACTTCAGTCCTTTAGAATGCAAAGATCATTAAAATAAATAAAATATTACACTTAGCTGTACTAGTGTCCCCTGGCTCACATTATCCTCCCTGGAGACAGTGCTGTTGAACAACTGGGTACAGCAATATAAAGGTTTAATATCCGGCTATATTTAATATCAAACGCCCTGATATTGGCAGTGCCCACGATGGCTACAGGTCTGTCAGCATTTTCAAAGCTTTATAACAGCCATAAAAACCCATGGAGTATAGAAATGAGTCAACCAGTACTTATAATTGCTGGCATTTAGCACCAGAGATGATGACTAAGAATCTATATTTGAAATACCTGGAGTTGGTGGAGTCCAAGTACAAAACCTGGGGAAGATCAACTAAGCACTACATTTTTGTGAATTAAATACACTGAACTGTGTGCAGCTTACTGGTTGTAGAACATCTAGGTGAGCACTTAAAAACACATTTATTCTGCACATGCACTACAAATGTATTCAGTTACCTTGCAAAATGAGTATTGTTTTGAYTTCCTTTTCCCTTTTCTGCATATTCATGCATTATGCAGAATATTGCCATGTTTGGTATTCAGCTTCCTGCCCTTTCATCAGCAGAGGTGGCTGCATTTCACATTTTCAGAAATAATGTTTAGGAAATTCCCTGGGGCATCATTTTCAATGGCAGATGTCATGTCTCTCATATGCTCAAATACAGTTTGACAGCATTTCAAATGGTCTTTCCTTTCTGCATTAACCAACTCTACAAAAAATTAAGTTGAAACAAAAATTTAGGAAATTAGTATCATCATGTCTCAAATGTTTCTCTGGCAGAGAAGGAGCTTCACTAAAAAAAGGATGTCCCAAGATTATACATTAAATTTATTTTTATATGGCAGTTTATGCTATGTATCTATATGGCAGTTTATGCAATTTATCTGAAAGAGGGCTGATATTCCAAACTACTAACATAACCAACCATACTAACATAATTTAYGATTATATTGCTTTTTATCCAAAAGAATCCTGATGTGTTTCACAAACTTAATGCAGTACAAACACCATATATCAATGGTATCCACCTCAAGGATGTCAGTCACAATTCAGAAGTGCTCAAGTAAATCAAGAAACAGAACAGTGGCTAAATTAAAATGGTGCTTGTTCTGCAGATTGAGTAGATTAATTTAACTACAACTTTATCTGAAAGACTTATAGATTGTTTCAGAGTCACACTCAGCAAGAGGCATATCCATCAGAAGATGAAAGGCTGAGTCAGCCCTCACAGATGTTAACCAGAGGTTAAGGCAGACGTTGACCACGTTTGTGTTCTCAGGCTGGTCCTTGATTTGCATGTTTTTAGGTATATGTAAATATATAAATCTGGCCGGGCCCAGAGAGTTGTGGTGAATGGAGCGAAGTCCACTTGGCGGCCGGTCACGAGTGGTGTCCCCCAGGGCTCAGTTTTGGGGCCGGTCTTGTTCAATATCTTTATTAACAATCTGGATGAGGGGATTGAGTGCTCCCTCAGTAAGTTTGCAGATGACACCAAGCTGGCCAGCAGTGTCGATCTGCTCGAGGGTAGGAAGGCTCTGCAGAGGGACCTGGACAGGCTGGATCGATGGGCTGAGGCCAAKTGTATGAGGTTCAACAAGGCCAAGTGCCGGGTCCTGCACTTTGGCCWCAACAACCCCATGCAACGCTACAGGCTGGGGGAAGAGGGGCTGGAAAGCTGCCTGGCGGAAAAGGACCTGGGGGTGTTGGTTGACAGCYGGCTGAATATGAGCCAGCAGTGTGCCCAGGTGGCCAAGAAGGCCAATGGCATCCTGGCCTGTATCAGAAATAGTGTGGCCAGCAGGAGTAGGGAAGGGATTGTCCCCCTGTACTCGGCACTGGTGAGGCCGCACCTTGAATACTGTGTTGAGTTTTGGGCCCCTCACTACAAGAAGGACATTGAGGTGCTGGAGCGTGTCCAGAGGAGGGCAACAAAGCTGGTGAAGGGTCTGGAGCACAAGTCTTCTGAGGAGCGGCTGAGGGAACTGGGACTGTTTAGCCTGGAGAAGAGGAGGCTGAGGGGAGACCTTATTGCTCTCTACAACTACCTGAAAGGAGGTTGCAGCGAGGTGGGTGTTGGTCTCTTCTGCCAAGCAACTAGCGATAGGACGAGAGGAAATGGCCTCAAGTTGCACCAGGGGAGGTTTAGATTGGACATTAGGAAAAATTTCTTTACTGAAAGAGTGGTTAAACATTGGAACAGGCTGCCCAGGGAAGTGGTGGAGTCACCATCCCTGTAAGTATTTAAAAGACGTGTAGATGAGGCGCTTAGGGACATGGTTTAGTGGGCATGGTGGTGTTGGGTTGRYRGTTGGACTTGATGATCTTAGAGGTCTTTTCCAACCTTAATGATTCTATGACTCTATGAAATGGTGTGAGCAAGATCAGAATCAGGCTCTGTATGTTTCCAGATCAGTGCTTAGGCCTTTACAATTTCCATTACTCAATTGAGTGAGTGACTTTAATATTTGAATTCAAGTTATTTACTTGTGTGTTAAACTCAAATGTCTAATTTTTGCTGGGAAAACCAGTAAATTAAATATGCTTCTTCACTGAAGAATCAACTTTTTAATCTAAATACAATTTGCCAGCAGGGATAACATTTTTCAGCACAGATATTCAAACGTTAGCCCCTCCTGCCCCTCTTTTCTCCCTGCCTCAAATGACAGTTTTGGGCAATTGAAAATTGAGGGGGAGGAAGGGGAGGAGTAATGCTGTAAATAATTTGGCAACCAACAATTAAAAGGTTTTCATCAAATGTTTCCAGGTGGTGTTATTGAAATTTTCACTTTTAAGCTGCTGCCATAAATCTGAAAGCTTTGCAGCGATGTAGAAGAATACGTTTTTTTCAGCAGTATCTACTTATGGTTTTATTTTCTGATTTTTATTTCTTTTTCATAATGATCTCTCCCTTCTGCAAATATTTCTGTTTATATTCTAAAAATGACAACAGGAATAAGGAAAAAAGAGTTTATACATATAGGCCTGAACAAACTGGACATATTTCTGGTATTTTCAACCTCACATTGACATGAAATATCAGGTATATTTTGCCTTCATTGTATACTTTTAAAATAACTCCTAACTATACCAAAATTCAGCATAGTCTAGGATCTCAGGTAAGGTAACCTAACCCTGGGGAAAGGCATAAGGCGTAAAAGAAAGACAGAAGATAAAAGTGTTATTATTGTATAGATTCAAAAGAAAGCATGCCAGGTAGCTGATTAATTTTAAGTAAAACAAGTCTTAGTCATTTTTCTTCCCATGTTTCAAATCTTAAAAATACCTCCCATGATAAACAGAGATTATTAATTCTGGATCAAACTTTTTTGTTAGAACTAGTTGACAGGTCTGCAGACAACATCTACAGCCTAAGCTTGTTTCTTCCTCTATTAACCAAGTGTACCAAAAATAAACTGAAACAAAAAATTTCAATGTTTCAATCAGGATAAGTCTAGGTGCTTCTTTGGCCAGCCACTGACTCACATTTAATGTTATCTCAAACAATTGAGGTAAARTGTTGGATTTTAAGGGTTATGAATAGTGTAGGGCAAAAGCCAGACTCATTTATAAATGGTAGATAAACCTGAACTAAAATTTGCACATGCACTTCACAGTAATTCCACTAGAAAATGCATAAAAATATGCAGTCCTACCTACTTTCTGCCCTCCAGCCCTTCTACTTTTGCTATTTCATATCACTACCATTCAATACCTATGCACTGAAATGAATTTAATAAAAACAAAGCAGAATTTATGCACATCTCTGAAAAGACAGGAGAAAGCTGACTATGAGTGTTGTCATTTCAGCAGTCAGGTGTGAGTAGCAAGAAATGAAAGAGTAAAAACAAAGGAAGATATTTGAGTGCAAAATATTTGCACCACATAAACTTACAAAGGCAAATATGTAATTGCTACCATAAAAATATCTGAGTTGCTCCACAAAGTTGTTTCAGGAATCTTGTAAAACTAGATGAGACTACCATTATAACTCAAAGATGATAAAATTTGAACTGGAATAGAAGAAACCAAATATGAACAGGAAACATTTAAATTAAATTTAGTATTCCTGAACAATTTCTTTAATTCAAACAAGAACATTTTAGAACATCTCTAGAAAATTTTAGAGTTTTTAACTGACAAATTGCAAAATATTGTGAAATGAAAGTAATTCCATGCCTGGAAAACCTGTTTTGTATGTAGGAGCGCTATTTTCTCTCTCCTCTGAAACTTGGTTCTGTGTTGGATGGGTATATTTCACTGAAGTATTTAACTCTTGGTAACAGCTGAGTTTCACCTAACGCCACCTACTAATAATTTTACTTTGCATTTCTGAACTACAGCCCAACCCAAAGCCAGCAGCAGCCAGTCTACACTGTCATTTCTCTATGCAATGTGTACCATCAGACACACCCGCCCGAGAAGGGCAAGGATAGTCCACGGGACATTAAGCGATAATAATTTTGCCCATTCCCAGTTTTCCATCTGGGATAACAGATTCCTTTCTCAAAGGATATTTTAGTAGTGGAAGACACAGATCTACTACTATAGACAAACTGAGATTAACAGTACTATAAATAAATACAGAGAGAATAAAATACCATTTACATGAAAAGGTAGTGTACACTGAGGGCGATGGTATTTATGTTTATACCTTCTTAAAACAGCTACAAGTAGGTTTTTTGAAAGAAAGTAGAGATTTTCTTTAGTGAGTAGTACTTTCATCACTTAGACACCGCTAGGTAGAAACATTTGCTCCTTAGTATTACTAGCTGGTCTGAATGTTTTTTCTACTTATTGTACACATCACTGAACATAGCGAAAATGCTACTGAGAGTACAATTTACTTAAAATATAGAAATAAATAGCTATAAAAGAAAAAAACCCAACCAAGTGAACTGATTACAGTCTGCCTGGCTAGTTCACTCGTTCAGTTTCAGCATGTGGCTGCATACAACACAGTTCAATCAGTTCTTTATTATTTCATAATGTTAAAGGTTATTACCACAACACAGAAAAGGGATAATAGCGGGTTCTTAAATTAGCATTTGCTTAGCTCAAATGCCAGTGCACTAATCTCTTTCTTTAAACCTAGCACAAGTAGTATTGTAAATTATGCTTACAGAGTGGTGGTTTTCTGTTGTCTTCCAAACAAGAAATGTCTCATCAGGAGTACAGTAATGAATTAGAAGGGACACACCATGTCCCACTCTGTCACTTTGCAGGGTCTTCAAACGCAACACACTGACTAGTGTGATGTAAAGATGACATCAACTCTCAGCATTTTAAAACTGTTGTCAATCCAGATTACACTCCTGCCTGGCTAAAATAATAGGAGAGTTCTGCTAACACTAAGAAAGTATTCTGGGAATGAGGACTCGATCTGCAGTTTTATCAGGCTGACTTTTGAGGGAGTGCATTGGTAATTCCCAAGTAGAAATATGGTGATGCCGTAAGTTTTTCCCTGTAGTACAAAATAAAAACTGTATATTAATATTAAGCTTTAGGCCACCAACTAGTAACTTGAAGCTTGCACAGGACAGAAGACAGTTCGCCACTGTTGTTTAGACAATGAATGAATCTGCTGCAGATGAGCATCACTCCTGTTTGCATACTGGCAAGTAGAATTACAAATGTTCTCCATATTTGATGATTCCAGGCAAGTCAGAAAACTGAAGACCAGAGCAGCAGCAGATATTTAGGAGTGCTTTCAGCCTGCAATCTGATGGAATTACAGCCACTTTCATGTAGGGCTATATAAGAGTGTCTCCACAGAATTTTTTTCTCCTACACATGGTCACGATACAGAAAAGATGAAAAGTGTTCATTTAGAGCAATGCACAGTGACCTCCAGTGCAGCTCATTCCTGGGATATGTATCTAACACTTGACTGCAGGATTGAAAGTTGTTGGGCCTTTACTAGGGCTGATCCTGGATGCGAGTTGAATTCTACACCTCTATTTATGGGCAGCTTCTCCATAGGTTGTAACTATTCTGTGATGGAGACACAGCCATAGCAACCAGCACCATTCTGACCACGCATGTCCCCTGAAAACATGGAGAAACTCCATCGAAAGCTGACATGAACAGCTTATCTCTTGAAAAGGACCCTTGACCGATACTGTTCATGTTGTTGATCATTTAGACCACATCAAATGCCATGCAGACAGTAGAGCATTTTTATCACTTTATTTCATTGACATCTGGCTCCTACTGATTTCTGGTGCTGAATTCTCCAGAACCAGCTCTATTACCCTGGAGCATACCCTCCTCACCTGGGAGGTTTCAAGGACAGACAGATCCGCTTGTAGTTTCAGCCATCTGGCAGAAAGGAAGGTGCAGGGGTTATGCACCTTGCTTTTATTTTTATTTTTTTTCCATAGCAAAGACTACTTACATTAAAAGCTCCTTCTTTTTCCCCCTTTTTTTAACATTAGTGTAATGCATCCAGATGCCAAGACACTGAGGACCACTAAACAAACCAAGCAATTGCATCCACAGACAAATTAAACTTAGCATTTATGAGATGTATTTTGCTTACAAGTGAATCTTTCATTGTTTTTATAACTTGAATGTCCTCTCCTGCTTGTACAATTGTACGAGATCTAAAAAAATATCTTCCGCAGGATTAGGCCTTTGCATGTATTTCACACCCAACACAAAGAACAGACCAACATCGAAGAGCATGTTGTGTTTATGAACACGCTCTCTCTCTGCTCCAGTTGCCAAATTTGTTCCTTTCATGCACTGAGTGTTTGATAATCCTTTAAAATGGCATTTCTCTGCCTATCTATCTGGACATACAAAAAACCCTACTGTTTGTCATTGACACATTATCATCTTTTACTATGTTCTGTCTCTTCCCTGCCATAAAGTTACATTGGCTATTCCCAACTCTGAGGATACTACATGTCTTACCTATCATTCCAACCCATTTTTCCAGTTGAAGGACTTTTCCCTGAAAGCACATCACTATGATTGCCGGTGTCTGTACGGCTTCGTTTCACACCCATCATGACTACTGAATTCAAATCTGAGAATGCTGCAAAATAGCATGCAATGTCACTTTATCAGTCTCTTCAATAAAAAGTAAGAAGAGATTTAATATACAGTTAATAGTTTTCAATTCTATGCACTAGAGCTTTCTGTACTTGAGACTCAGTATTATAAATTTATTCCTTTATTTAAAAGTATAGTTGGTTTGTGTACGTGTGTGCTTGAAAGAGGAAAATAGAAGTGTTACATGTACACAAATGTGAGTTTGCACACTGCTGCTGTCACTTTTGACACAGACAAAAAGCACGGTCGCACAACTACACAGTCACACATTAGCTATATTTACTGCAAACTGAAAAATAACTCTCCAAAGAGTAATGCTGGGTTATCCAATACCCTATTTCACCAAAAATGTCAACCGTCATCTGGGTCGACCATGGGACTTCACAGCAAACCTGAAGGTCAGTAGACCTGAGGTGTTTCAGACCAAAGAAAAAAGGATCAATTCCAAAGCTAAGGACTTTTATCCAAGATGTTTTCCCCCAGGCATCTATATTTTATATGAAAGATAATCTGAACATAGGTGCCTTGGCTGGTTTCAGCTGTAACCAAAAGGCAAAAGCTGAGAAAGATTCCTCTTGGAGAGCAGATTTCTGCTACTCGAGAGTGCTATGCGTCAACCCTAAAATATTATCTCCATTCAGAAATGAATAGGAAGCCAACATACTTCTTGGAGTTGTGCTGTGTTGCGTTTCCAGCAGGATGTACCACTAACCACACAGACGGCTGTTACCTGGACCAGCCCTGGTAACTAAGGGGATTTAAGGCACAGCGCTCCATGGAAAGCACAGCCGTCGCTTACTGCAAGGTGGGAGGCATGGATCACAGTAGCAAACTCATATCCAGATAAAACAACTGTGTTCTCCAGACCGAGAGGATTTAAAATACAATTCTTAGTCACTGCTGGTTTTCCTTCAACAACACTCCAGGACTATGACCACAAAGGAGCAGTAGGCACACAGCCAGGATTAAAAGTGATTTTTGCCATGCCTTCTGGCTATTTTCCATTTGGTTGGCATTGGTCTTATCTGGACCGAACTTCAAGAAGCTGGTCTCATCTGTGTCCAAGCCTCCATCCCACCGCCTGCAGACTGAACTAGTTGGTAGCTTAATTCATTGTGTTACAAGAAATAGTGAGTCTGGAGCTCTGGTGCCCACAAGAGACATATGCCCATATAATAACTTTCTCCTTTTAGGATTGCTTTTCCTGTCCTAATTTATACTTCCTCAATTACAGTACATACATTTACATGGTTAATGTTCAGATTGCTGAGATTACACCATAGTGATGCATGCAATATAAATGCCTAGACAGATGGATGCAATATCACAGATTTCTGAAAGGAGGAGAACTTGCAAAGCCAGAAGCTCACACTTCAAGAAATCTCATTTGCACAGGGGTCACTGAAAATAGATCTGAATGCTTTAAAAGCGGCAAAATACTCTTAAATAAAGCACTGCTGACAAAGGTATATACTCTTTCCTAGAAATAGTCTCTAGTCTGTTAGGCTGCCAGGAAATGATCTTCTCAAGAAATTCTGATTTTTTCAAATTTACGATTTATAAAGAGTAAGTGCAAATCTGTTCTGCAAAGGAAGTCTGTGGCAAAGGCCACTTTGCCAATAGCCTTCCTCTTTAAATAAAAAATGACGCTAAAATGAGACACCTTATTAATTAAAACAGGATCTCTCCTGCAGCTTCGATGCTTCACATATAACTCACGGAATAGATTATTTCTAAATGAGAAGTCACAATACAAGTTTAAAGCGCTACAGAGTAAACAGTTTGGATTGATACCAGATGAGAGGTCTCTGGAAGAGAGTGTCTCTCTCCAAGTACTAATAATACAGCGATAAGACAACAGGTGCTGTTTTGCCAAGCCCTCTTGATATTTTGATAAAACAAACTTGCCTTTCCAACCCACAGAGAAAAAAGAAAGAAAAAAGTGTAGAAAAAGAAGGTCGCCGTATTAAAAAAAAAGAAAAAAAAAAAAAAAAAAAAAAGAACAGGCACTGAGAGACAGGAGCAACAACTGCCCCTTTGATAATAGTGCTACTGATAAAAGAAAAAGTAAGATTGTCACTCATGACCACCTGCCTCTCCTGAGGAGGGATACAGGTATTGTATGGCAATGCTAATATTTCAATTTTATAACCTCTGCTTTTCAATTCCTTTCTGGTTAAAACAACAACAAAGAAATTGCTGGCTTACTGATCTTTAAAGGTTACTGGCAAGATAATGTGGACAGATATTAAAGGAGGTTGCTTGAAAAGATACAGAGGTTGTAATGAAGCAAGCGATAATTAAAGCAAAGAATCTAAAGCTGGTGAAATTCAGAAGTAATGCATACGTTATAGGAAATATACCTTTCCCTGCCTAGCTGTGCCATATCATGTTTCCCACAGTTTGTTTCAAAGTCTCCCTTTGCCTTTCATCTTACACATATTTCAGCACTGTTGTTATGCAAGATGGGGAATCATTCATTTTAATGGGATACTAAGCATATTACCACAAAAACAGAGAGGCTACCATTTTACTGATTATCTAATTAAAAAGCTCTACAATATAAATTCTTTGCAGCCCCTCGCTGCACACAAGGATTTAATGCTGCATCTGAAAAGCCACATGTACATAAAAGCAAAGAATTTGTAAATGCTTCTGATTTCAGCTTTTTCTTTTTCTTCCTCTGGTTACAAAAGCCACAGCTATCACTCTCTTTAACCGCTAATAAAAGCAATTTAATGACAGATAGATTTGCCGGTTTGTAGCTTCTTTGAACCCCCAACACACTTACTAAAGGAAAGTAACTTTAGCTAGAAAAGACATCCTCGCAGCACTATGGTGAATAATTCATCATTGTATTTTTCTTTTCATCTCATTTTGTGCCAGTAACGTACACAACTGAAAATATTGCAAAATCTAAAAACAACCACAGACAAGGACTTCCAGCAGCAAAATACACATAAAACTAGCAGGCAGGTTTCCCCAGCTTATATAATAACAGCTTTAGCTCAACAGAACCCCCATCACTCACCRAGGACTGAATTCACTTGAACAAAAGCAGAGCCCAGTCACCAAATGCAGCTTCGCAGSACTGTTAATGCAAGATGCTCCTGTCTGCTGTTCAGTTCACACTTGCCTTTATAACTAAGCCAACCAACAACATTCAGTTGCTGAACCTGATGAATTATAAAACAGTAGCTCCCAGACTCTCATATTTTACATCACAGGGGGTGGTCATCCAGCACACACGCTGCCTGTGTACATATATTCTGCTATAACTCATCCTGATAAACACATCAGTGCTGGCAGCAGTGACAGTAATTGGTGCTCAGGATGTACAAGCACAAACCAATAGAGCACACTCCCACCTTCTGCTCTGTGCAACATCGCTACCTGTCAATCACTGCACCTTGTTAAGGTGGAATGATCAACTGCACTTCAGGGGAGAAGCAAAACTCGGAGGAGAAACCATCTACCCGACAGAAATTCTTCATTTAAACATTTCTCAATACAGTAGTAAATGTAGCTTCAATCTCTTCTAGATACAGTTTTCATGATTTTTTTTTTTTTTTTTTTAAATCTTCATAAAATCTTCCCTTCTTAAAGACACAGTTCTTGTTTAGTGACTAACACACGGTTCATAACTTCCACTATCATGAATGGAAATTATTCAGGCAAATTCCATGGACATTAGCAAGAATAACCTAAAAGCATTACTCCAGGCAGAATGACTGTTAAAAGCAATATACTTGTTAGGTGAAATCATGTGTACATTTTAAAAGCCTCTTAAAAAATGCTGATAGGTTTTAAGAATGTCCCCTAAGTTATAAATATGTATTTATAATGCTCTTCACTTCTCTAATGCTTTCTTTTTTCCATATGCTTGCATTGTTTTTAAAGTAAATGTATAGATAGAAAATAAAGGAACCAAACAGATAAAACTTAGACCCATTAAATACAATCAATTAAACTAAAGGTTTTCAAATGGGATTAATTACAGCAATAGCAATCACAATTGTTGCATATGCCACAAATTAACACTCACAATTAGCCCCTAACAAGCAAAACTGGTTATGGCATTGGTAACACACAGCCAGGGATCAGTCACTGGAAAGGGTTTTCTATGGCAAGTCTTTTACGATGGAGCAGAAGTTGCTCTTTGAGAGTTGAGCTCCAGGAATTTTKTATGTGTTTTACACAAACTCAAGGCTATTTGTATGAGCGCAGAGTGTGAATGAATGCTTTATTTGGGATGATTTTCTATTTCTACATCACTGGTGATGACTCTCAGAGGGCTCCATTTGGAACCTGAACTTGATCCAGCTCCTTTCACTCCCCATGCCTGTAAAACTCTCCCAACATTTGGTACCATGACGAAAGGTTGTGCTTGGGAAGGTGAGCACAGTTGTGTGAGCGGTTGTGCATCGCTGCGATGCTTTTCCACGAACAACTGGGCTGAGGAATGCAAATGAAGCCTGCGCCGGCAGCCCCAGGCAGAAACCCAACCCTTCTCACCATCTGGACTGACTGATGTGCGTCATGATGTGGGAACAGGGTGTTGCATTTCATGCATAGCAAAAGCAAGTCCTATATATATATATATATATCCCTTTTCTCCCGTCCTCAGCTGCTTGTTCCCCACCATTCCTCATTTGTCTCTTTGTGTTCAGCACCTTCACTATCCGAGAAAAAATTCACTAAAGGCCAGAGGCATGAGCAGTGTTCCTGCATGTGCTACTGGCTCTTACTATAGTGGCTTGTATGAAAGAAAAGCTGTATATAGTTGGGTGGCAAAATGTAGGGGAGACRTATCAGGACTTAATCAGAGTAATGGTTTTGATATCTCTGTCTTTGTCAGAGGAAAGGGCAGATGAGATCCAATAATTGGATTCTCCAGCGATGTGGACTGGGAATAATCCAATATGGGAAGAAAATATTCCAAATGACAGACCCTGGCTCATTGAGAAGCAGCAAAAAGATCTGTGCCACTGGATTTGCCTTATAGAGCAAAACTCTATTCTCAGGGGTTTACACATTTCACTTGCAAATTATGGAGGTTCTCTACAACGGCCCAAGCACGACAGTTTGTTGTCTTGTGCACTAATTAGGGTTTTCTGACCTATTTTTCATAAAAGACAGGTTTCAAACCATATGTGCCAGAATGCCCTAAATGGCATCTATTTTCCTTTTTGTTTTGCCTTAACCATGCAGGTTTGAAGAGGCTTCCCAAGAATCTATGTAGACACGACACTGACTTATAATAATTTGGTGCAGTGTGATTAAGACATAAGAAATGCTCGATGAATCTCCTTGACCAATGTAATATTCACCCTAAAATTCAGCTCACATTTACTGAAGTACAGGTTTGTAAAACTGACCAGTATCACAATAATGTAAGACACCGCAATATTCCATAGCTGTGTGTAGGTGGCATGCATAAACCACAGCCCGTGGTATTACACAAGAGCCATGATTCCAAGAAAAATTGCTACCCCATTTCACACTTGCAATTTTTATTTAGCTAGCCTGGCTTCCATGTTACCTTTCCAYGGGAAATATTTCATAGCTGATACTGCCATCATATTCAGCAGTGTGGTGCTCTGTAAAACTGCTACCTTCTCGGTGAATGGATCCACTCATTGCACAACTCATGGCCTCGGGGCTCTGTTCATACATTCTGGTGCAGAATGTGAGATTTCACATTCAAACTTTCTCATTTCACTGACAGGTGTGTGAAAATCCCATATGGCTGCCAGATTTCTGTGTATCTACATAAATATATAGTATGTATTTTTAAGGCATTTGTAACAAACACATTTGGTATTGACTCTGAGGTTCTTTGCTTCAAGCTGCAAACTAGAAATGATCTAAAAATGAAAAAAAAAGACAAAAGTGTTCCCATTTGCTGTCAAAACATGACTTCTTTCTTCCATAGTCATGTGGACTATATTGACTACACATCATAGACATCCTATTTGCTATCTGAGCACACAGATCACTGGGGAAAAATCAGGGCATTCAGCTGGAATAACAAGAGTAGTTACCTTTTCCGCTCAAGAAGAAGCTAAGGCAACTTCAAATTAAGAGTAACTACAGGCAGATTTGATACTATCAAGATCACGAATTAGCTAGTACAATTAACTCGCATGCCAGCGAAGCAAAACCAGATCTCCAGGATCTCCACAGTGTGGACCCAGAGTTCCAGGTGACTAAATGTGCACCAACAGAGATAATTTCCAGGCTACGCCAGATGGTACGGATGATCAGTACACTGGCCAGTAATTCTTGCCATGGGGCCTAAGAAGCCACCATGCAAACTAAAGAGGTGTTTATTCAGTACCTTGCATTTAGCAATTATGCTCTTCAATTCCTTTAGTGAATTTTGACAGATTTACACTGGCTAAAGGAAACGCTCTTTCATCAGATAGCCTGTTGATGGCACTGTCAGAGTCTGTCACTAAAGCAAAGAGCCCAGCAGGATTTTAAAAAGGCTTGGGCATTTATCAGACAATAGCATCCAGAAGTGCAGTAATAACAAGAAACCTAAGCTTTCCAATGACCAGGGGATCTAAAAGAACTTTGTTTCTTATGGATGTTTCTCCTTTGATCTCAGACTCAACCCATTGCTCTGCCTCAATCTCCAACATTTCACAACAGGCCAGCTTGTGAAATGTTTTAATGAATTTAATTGCCGCAGCAAGGCAATGGAGAAATTAATTTCCTCTCAATGTAGCACACTTGCAATTCCATTTAAGAACAGTTTTTAAATAGGGTTTCAGTTTCTAAGATTAATCCTTGTAAGTACAAATGAATAAAACTGTATATTTAGATTAATTAATAAATTAGCTGGCACAGGGCTTTGAAGATGTAAAGGACTGTACAAGTGCTATTGCTATAATAATATTTTTCTGAATTACAATACTTTTCTTCCTCAAGTGACATCTTTTTTGCTGCAAGTGCAGAGTGCAAGCTCAAGTCCTCTTTCTGAATGAGGACTGTGTTTGAAAAAATACAGAAAAAAGAGAATTAAAGAGGATATTCAGCTAGGTCTGAATGAACAGACACCCAAGAGAACAATTCCAGTTGATCAAGGGCAATGACAAGAACTTGCTTTGCTAGTTAGGAAGGCTGAACTCTCTTAATGGTGGCTTCATAGTCTCAAGAATATGAATGATCTTATCAGTAATAAAGAAGAGCTACTAAAAGGAAGGAAGGCCAGATGGCACTTTCCCTAGAGCCTCTGGAGAGGCTGCCTGGATTTCATCTGAAAAGTATTTTATAGCACCCCATGAACCTGGAATACTACAGCGGCCCATTTAAAAGCCATTGGATATCTCAGGAGCAGTCTGAGACTTCATACAAATGCTGATTTTCTGTATGGCTTAGATTGGGTCAGCTGGTTAAAAGAACCGAGAAGCTTGGATGATATAGTTCAGCATCCAGAATTGGTTTTTTTTTTTGTTGTCTGGACTTTCATTTTCCCTTTAACCCTATGCTTCCCATTGTTTTCCTTATGCGGTTTCCTTTTAAATGAGTTAATGTTGTGTGAAGCTCGATACTCAAATCCAAAACAAATCATAAAGGAATTACTAACTCCAAGAGCTGAAAAAGTAGCTCAAGATCCACTTTTTATTAGGTAAAGGATTAGATTCAGCAGCAAACCAGACAAGCATCTTCTACACATCTTTTACACAAACAGAAGGTCCCACAGTCAACTCCTTGTAAGCCTGGTGCAGGGAGCAAATGAGTTAACAGCTTTGTATGGCAAAGAATGGTGGAGCGACATGAAGATCCTCCTGCGATCGCAGTCTAACTCTGCGTGCACTCTGTGGTGGGAGGAGTAGGTGGCTGATTTGGGGAAGAAGTACAGCACAGGAATGATACACTTGACTCCTCTGAGGATGGTGACAAAAATCTGTCAGCTTGGCATAGTCCTTCACGTTACCTACAGCAATTACTGACGCATGGAGAAAGTAACAGCTCTACAAACATCACGGTAAGAGGCACGGTATGTGTGGTGGAGAGAGCAGATCTGCTTCACTGAGGAAGCCCATGGCAGTGCTGCAAGGGGCTATCCACAGAAAGGGACACAAGATGAGCACACAGAACAGTCTTCATGAGAAAAACTGTGAAATTCAGGCCTGCATTTGTGGTAGACTGCAAAAAAATAAGTGGCATAGCCTGAAGATGCCTTCTGCACTGATTGTGACAATGAGCTAGCACAGGAATCAGTACGCACACACTTTTAGATTAAGTTTTCCCCTCCTACAGTTTTCTTTCAGGAAAGAAAATTTGAAGCCTGGATGACTAACTACGATGCTTATGGCAGAGCAATGTAGAGATACCCATGCTAGCTCCAAAGGAACTAGCTTAGATGACACCATGAGTGAATTTAACCTACTCATATTGAACTCCACGGTTATGCTGTTCTTGGAGTCTGAACATTTAAAGCAGTTTGTGATGCAGACAAGCCAAGGAAGGACAGCAGGTGATACTCAAGCTAGGTCTGTGCCAGCCATTCTTGCAAAATTTACTTCTGCAGTTTTTTTGCCATTACTTGCAAATGCGCCAAGAAAGTACCTCCCAGCAAGGAAGAATATATGCAATTGCAGAAGCATCAGAGTGAAGTATTGCTCTGAAAAGAAAGGAAGAAATAACTGCTCTGCTGGGATATGGCAAACCCTCCTTCAGGTCAGCAGGAATCATCTGTAGCCTTGCATGGTTCGCAAGACTGCTGAGACTGCAGATTTACTGCCTTGGCTCTAATGTCAGACCAATTAATTCAGCCCTCGCCAGAAACCCTTTTGGTTAGCTAAGGGTGATGGCACCCTGGTGAACCTGCTTTGAGGGGACTTTCATGCCCAGTCATTCCTGTACTTTCTGGGCACTCTGAAGGCATGAATGGCAATGATACTCCATCTACATGTCAGTAGTAACCATGAACAGGGAAATGTCCGTCATCCCATCACATTTATAGCTGGCATCTAACTTCCACAGAGTCTGAGCTGAGTTGGGCACTTGTAACCACAAGTGGTTAAGCCACCATTTTGTAAGGATTGTGTCTGATGGGACCCAGGAACTAGGACACTCATTAGATGCTCTGTTCTTGAACTACTTATAGCTCGAGGATTAATTAGGAGTGGGAAAGTGCTCTAAGACCTTTAACTGAAGAACTAGAGAATTAAAGGAGGTGAAATATAAATACTTATTCTCACTACAGCATCAGAATCTCTGAGTGAAACCCTACTGAAATAACTCACACTATGTAGATACAACAAGAACATTTGGTTAATATTTTTTAAATTATAAAATGGGATTTATTGGGAAATAATGAAGAACTGAACAGAGAGATTGTACGTGTTAAAGCTGAGGATGTGCAGTTCTCAGCTCTTAGATTTGTAGCCGTCTACTCCTTTGCTCTGACCAGCTTTCTGCCAGATGTCTGAACTGGAAACAAATCATATGGAAAATACTAAAAGAAAAGTGAAGGGCAGCAGTGGGGAGGAGGAAGCTGATTGCCTTCTCTCCCTTGTGCTTACAACTCCACAGCTTTTTTAGCAGAGCACCTTGGAAAAGGAAAGAAGGAGCAAATGGCAGTAGCTGAGAACCTGGGACATTTGCTGCATGAGTTTTGTTCCTGTGTGTCCTGGGATGATCATGGCTTCTGCGACTCAGTTTCTCAGCTCAGCACTGCTTCATGCAAGTACTGTGAAGATAAACTAAAAAAAAAATGATGAATTTAAATGCTAATGCTGCAGGCCGCCTAAGCACCTTCAGAGCAAATAGTTTTGCAAGAGTTGGAGAGTCCAAGCAGTTATTTTCTCCAGTCTTTTTTTCTGCTTTTAACCACAATTAGGAAAAAAAAAATCCTTTGGCCCTCTCAATGTTAATATTGCACAGCAGACAGTAATAGATGTCAGTCTGAGAGATGTAAGAGGAAACAATAAAAAAGCACTGTCACTGAGTGCAGATACAAATTAAAGGAACTTTTTCAGCTCCAGTTCTCAGAGAACACGCTTATTGGCCTTTAAAATGTAATTTGGGGGTGGAATAATCAGAAGTGACATACTTGAATGAGAACAATAAAAACAAAGTGACCCTGAGGTGAACATGGGGAAAGTGGACAATCCGTACTACTTTGTGTTGGTACTAAACAAGGACTTTAATAACAATGTATAAAAATGCAGTAAGATGATGAAAACGGGCTACTTTTGAAGGAAACAATATGACCCTTACATAGAAAATGCTGTCTACAGTCCACCATGAAAGGATGGGGCAGTTAAGAAGATGACTCCTTGTGGAGATCGTAGCCAGTTGCATATCTTGATAGATGGGATGTGTTCCGGCAATGTGTGACCCTACGGATATCATGGTATTCTGTTAGAAAATAATAAAAAACTACATCCCTGAAAGTATCATCAAAGTTCTGGGCATGCAAAAATTAGTCAGCTTGTACCAGAAAGTTATGAGGGGAAAAAATCCTTTTGATTTTTACCACTAAATTTAATTACTTTGTTTCCCAGTAAGCATCCCATTGGACTACCGTTCCTCAGCTCTTACCCAGTGAAATAACAAGGACCTTTAGGAGGATAAAAAATGCAAATCCTGTGTGTGTGCTTACACTGCACTACATATATCCTAGTAAAAAGATGAGTCTAGTAAATAAAGCTTTTCTGAGTATGACCAACCAGCAAAGCAGAGCAAATAATTTGCAGTGAATATATGGTTTCTTCTCTGTTTCTTTTTTTTCTGTTTTTTAAAATGAGTTTTTTTGTTATTTTCACAAATGAATGATCACACGGGAGTTAGTAGATGCCCTCTGCCTATTTAGATGATTTATGAATATTATKTTGTTAGTATTTACAATAGGAGTTTTGCATAATCATATACTATTTCTTCATTTTCTGCCTGGTGAGGTGTAAATATTAGCACTACATTTCTTGTGCAAATATTCATATGAAATATGTTAATTATAAAAATATTACTAGCAATAAGTTCATCCAGACATTGAATGGAAATTAAATACAAATGATTACAAAAACAGATGAATCGTTCAATTATATATGCATGTTTCCTGTAAAGTTTTTGAGGTACGTGTTTGGCTTTTTTCAGAAACCTAAGAAACATAATTTTGAAAGTCAAATCATAATTAACATTTTTCTTCCTGTAACATAATTCCTATACCAATACTATATAGAATGAAGAACGTACTTTTATACCCTGCTTGGTTTGCAGTTCATTGATTTTCAAATAAGCATCTGGTTTTAAACTACAAACTTGTTGACTTAAGAAGACTTGGAGAAAGTCAGGGAAAATCGATTAAATATATGAAATCAATGTATGTAAAAATTAAAGCATGTTAATATTCATGGAATCACTTCAGGGTCTTTCTTTGAATGAAACTACCAGAAATTAAGGCCTCTCTTTTCTGGAAGGATTAAATCCATTTGGGATCTTAATATGCATTAATTTAACACAGTGCTCCCTGGAAATAATTGATTTTCTTTAACTTCCCTTTTACACCTGGTCAACAAAGTTAACGACTTCCTCTGGGAAAGAAACCTCAACCGGCATTAGATTGGATGCTGTAGCCAGAAATTATTTTTGACCTTTCCAAACAAAACCAAATCCTCTTATTTCTTCCTGTGTAGTAGTAATAAAAGAGACACACCCTATGTTCAGTTCATTAAAATCTAGGTGTATACATTAGAGAGAAAAATGACAGAGGGACAAGCCATTGAAAACCTCAGATTAGTCCGTAATATTGTACTGAGGAAGAAAAATGCCATCATACAGTATATAATCACCGATGACAGCACTTGCAGCTGAGAAAATATAATTTTGAAAAGCTAATCTTTTTCTTTGAAGTAATGTCACTATAAGTGAGTGTCCCATACTAATTTAAACTAAAAATTTGTTTTATCTATGTGATAAATGAGTGCTGAAATCTACAGAATGTTTCACATTATTTTCTATATTTGAGGACTCTTTAATTACAGTTGAGAGGCAACCTGGAAGGCATGTCCTGTATGTATTGAACATTAATAGGACTAGGATAATTTTATAGTCCACTTGGTAAGTCCAGGTGAAACTTGATGAAAGACTCATGGATCTAATCTTGCCAAAAGGTAATTCATCTCTGCAGCTTCATGCTAACATATGAGAGGACAAAAATGACACAATTATTCTGCTTACAGTTTCTCCAGTTCTCTATTTCCAGAGATCTTTGATTCTAACCATAACATATTAAGGGGTATTTTGCATTCTAGCACTTTTTTTTCTGGTAATTTTTCAGGCAGGTTTTCTATGCAGAGCTAGGAAATGGAGCTAGACAGAGAAAGCTAATTTCCCACAATTTTGATATTTTGGCAATCTGCTTAAAAAATCAAACATGTAGATTTGAAAAATCACTGCCAAAGACCAGGTGGTATGTGGTCTGCACATCCAGCCTGGGAGTAGTCCCTGAGCACTGCTCGATGTGGAAGACGAGGCTGCTCAGCAGCCTGGGAGGGAGCTCACCAGGAGAACGGAGCTGCTGTGAACCAGAAACCCACCTGGACTATGCTCGCACTTCAGCAAAATCGTAATATCCTACCAAAATGTATCCTACCAAAACATTTTTCCCTTTAGTCCTAATATGAAGGACAAATAAGTAGAGTAGGCAGTTTACTGGGAATATAGGAGGTGCTCTGTTAGGTGTCTACTAATACACAGTAGCATCATCAACCAAATAATGATTATTAGAAAAATGAGGATCTTCTCTGCAAAGGAAGCTACACCCTCAGTGACTGCCCCAGGAGTTAAATGTCCAGATACACTAACGTATCTGGGCCCAAGATATTATGCTGTTGATGGTTCCTAAATCAGTGTTTTATGTAATTAGTTGTTCACTACTTTGTTCATTTTTTTCCCCTCTGCAACATGCAAACAGTGCCTGTTGATAATATTGAGATGCAGCATTCTCAGTGAACAGTTTCTCCTATCACATGACATACATCCTTTCCAAGAACAATAAATATTTTGTTAATGGAGTACATGTGACAAATAAAGTCTCGTAGCTGATCTTTCATCACTTTTATTTTGCTCATTTAGTCATGATTTTACTGTTTTAGCATAAAAATGCTACTGTAAGAGAGGAAACCAAAATAAATATCTTATGGATAACTTCTCAGCCGAGAGTAGCATTTGGGGCTTTAGAATGGGAAGAGGAAGACTCAGCATGGTTCCTCAACTATTTTAGTCCAGATACCCATACAAATCCTAACTATCTTGGCAAACACAAACCAACCTCAGTTACCACATATATCAGCAAGAGAGAGAATTAACAAGCAATCTCTCTCAACATATTTTACCCAAGTTTTCTAACGCCCCCTCTCACTTCATGGTCTTCTTTGCCAGCAGCATTAAAAATGAACTCTTCTTACAGAAAACATGGTGGTTATCTGGTTGTTCTGCTGCTCAAAGCAACTCCCTAACCAAGACCACCTATAATCATCTTCTGCCCCCAATAATAACCAGATTTTCAGGGATCCTCAGTTCAGAGCAAGAAATATTGTGGTATCTGTCTTCAAAAACATATTTTTAGATGAAATCCTCATCCTTTTTTTTCTAGGAGAACTTGGATTTAAACCTTTTCTGGAGAACTTTATTACCAGGCTCTATATGATAAAAAATATGAACCAATAATTCAACAACGGTTTTGCTAGAGCAGTTTTCTACCACAAGAAGGTTTCTAAATACTTATCTAGCTATCCTGAAAGGCACTTTCCATGCAGAGGAATCTTTACACCCTTCACACATACTTCCTGTACATTTAAATAAAGACACACTACCTATTACACTTGCAACACTTAACATTCATTTTTCACTGAATGGATAGAGCCTGAGCTCTGCAACACAGTTAACTTTTTAATACACCTCATGCAAAATAAGCCAGGCTTTGAAGGATAATTTCCTAGTGCCTTCATTAAGTAATGATTACCTATGAGAAGAAAAATCTTGTGTCACCCTTCTACATATTACCCACATGAAATGTGCTTCAAAAGACAGGTAACTGAAGTCTCTCAAAGTAATTTCAGCACAGTACCCAAGCATTATTTACACAGCTACAGACTTTCACTGTGAACTGCACCGTGATATGCACCGTTAAATCATCAATTATATTTATTTGATTGAAGTGGAAGTGTATCTTGTAAAAGATCTATTCTGATTCTCATAAACCTACTTGATTCTCATAGAATCAAAAAATAATTCAGGTTGGAAGGGACCTTCCAGAGTTCATCTTGTCCAGCCCCACACTTGAAACAGATCCAGTTACAGCAGCTTGCTCATGGCCTTGTCCAGCTGAGTTCTGAAAATGCCCAAGGATTGGCATTGGACAGCCTCTCTGAGAAACTTCTTCCAATATCTGACTGCTGTCACAGTGAAGATTTTGTTCTTAATAACGAATTGGAATTTCCTTTGTTGTAATTTGTGTCCATTACCTCCCACTCCATTGCTATGCATCCCTGAGAAGACTCTGGCTCTTCTCTATACCCTCCTTTCTGGCAGCTGAAGACAGCAACAAGATCCCTCCTTCCCTTGAGCACAAAGCTTCAAGATTTATTTATCTACTTGAAAAAACAAGCTTAGAGACATTTAAAAGAAGAAATTGTGGTTTTTTAAAATATTTTATGGCTATGAAACATTGTGGAGGGGTAAAATATTTGATGGTCAGTTTGTAAGCATCACTTTCTCCATCAGTTTTATCCTTCTGTTTCATATCTTTTTTCCCTTCCTAATCTTCTCTACCCCAGGAAAGGGATACTGCAGTTCAGGAGAGGCACCACAAACAGTGCTACTGATCCGAGTGCTCTGTAAGTGGAGAAGAGTAATTCACAGCAGTTAAATGGACTTGTATCTGTCTGCATGAGCAGCCATAGAGGTATTCATGGAAGGTCTGTGCTAAGTAGCAGCAGGGAACAATTAGAAAATGTGGCTCATTTCCTAAGAACTGCTTTCAAAAGCACATCAGCAGTGGGAAGAAAGGTGGATCTTAGGTCAAAAAGTGCTATTTGCTCCTTTGGCTTTGTTCACCTGGTTTTATCTTCCCATAGTTTATGAAACTGATTGATAGCATATATTAAATATTGTAAAAAAGATATGCGTCAATTAAAAATTAAAAAGCTATGTAGATTTATGCAAATTGGCACATTGTGCAGCGTTCAATCAATAATAAATAGGCAAATTAGGGGTGACCCTCAAGTTCCTGGCAGGCTGCCAGTTCAAGAGCTGCAAAGACTGTACGGTGCCAACAGGCTGCGTAGCACACAGCAGCATCTCGCCGCCTGGAGATCTCAAACTGAGTATTTGTTCCTGGTGCTCTGACATTCTGACTGCAGGGGAAAAATGGTACTTTAAAAAAAAAAAAAAAAAAGTCTTTATACCACATGTCCACATTCTGCATTTCTTGAAGCTCTAATGATACAACGATAGCCTTTGGCTTCCAGTCAGCTCTGCTTTCACACTCACATGTGCTTGTCGGAAGCTGCGGATACCGCCAGGGATGGCTTAACCCCAGTGCCACAGGACCCTGGGCTGGCTAGAGCTGTGAGGTAGATCTGAAAGACTTCTGGACTCAGAAGATGGAGGTTTTATTAGAATCCTGAAATTTTTAATTAGAGAGACCTCAAAGGCTATGTTTATAATTAGTAACTCAGATGTTTCCAAGATGATTCCCAGGCCCTGAGGCAGCTGACTTGGAACAGCTCATGTCTGTGCCACCAAACTCTCCTACTGTCCCAAAGTTTAACCTGGCCCCTGGGACTGGCTCCCAGATCATGTAGTACTGGCCTGGGCCAAAACATGCCAGGGACCCTGCTAACAATTTAACAGCACGGGCAATCACATTCTGGTTTGGGAATATTGCCAAACATTGTTTACTAGCATATATGCTACCAAAGTGATCATTTTAAATCAAACAGAGATTATGCAGGGATTATACACAGTTTTCTTCTGGCCTATCGTGGCCCCATGGGAGGAGAGGCTCCACGCTTTAAGCCGTTGCTGCTTCTAACTCAGGGACTCTGTGAGAAGCAGCAGAGCCCACACCAGCACTTCTGTTCCCTCCTCCCCGCTCCTCTTTGAAACTCTTGCAGCCTGTGCACAAGCTGCAGGCTCCCATCTTGTTTCTGTGATCCTTTCGCCTGTCAGACCTTGAGGTTTCTCCTAGCTTTTAGCACCTTCAGTTCTCCATCATGCAGGAACTCCCTCCATCTCACCCCAGGGGCTCCATCTGGCCCAGTCCTAAAGGAACTGAAGATAATGGTGATCAACCAAGTAAAAACCCAAATATTGTCTGTCACATCCAGGCCTAAGCCTTTTTTTAATGTCAGAATTAAACCAGAATAAACTGATTCTCTATGATCTTGTTTTCAGAAAGCTCTAATTTTGGATCTGTATCAAGGTCACATTTGTTTCTTCAAAATTGTCCTCTCCCTGTACCCAAAATAGGACAGTCATCGACCTCCTAGTCCTCTTGCAAATATAAAAATATAAAAAAACATTTTAGCACTTCCACAAACATATTCCCTTCAAGGACAATAATTGCAACACACACTTTACACCCATGGATTGAGGAATCAGGCATATGTCAAGCAGGTAGCTAAGGGCTGGCCCTAGGACTGCTATCCTGAAACAGGACCCACGAACTTGGCTATTTAATTTCTCCCTTATTAGTCACTTTTGATCCAACTCTGCTTTTTTTTTTTTTTTTTTTTTTTTTTTTTTTTTTTTTTTTTTTTTTTTTTTTTTTTTTTTTTTTTTTTTTTTTTTTACACACGTACATTTTCTCTTGGCTCGCATGCCCTTATTGTAGGGCACAATCTCCACACTGAACTCCTCAGGTTGTCAGGCTGAATTTATTACATTATTCCATATCATTGATCAGTATGTCAAGCACCTAGGTGAATGCTGAAAGAGTACTTAAAAGATAACAAACTATTATTATTGTATTCCCTCAAAGCTCTGGTGAAAATTCAGCTACCTTCTGCTTTCAAGTAAAAAACGCAATTTCTGTTAGCCACACATTTGTACTCGTGAGTCTCTGGGCAGAATTTGCCACTCAGACATCCCAGGACAGAGGAATAGGAGTCTGTTGTCAAGATTTGCTGGGTTCAGCTGAGGAGATAATTTTGCCTCTGTCCTTACATATGGGTTGTTTTTCATATAACCATTCAAGCAAGAACTACAGCAGAACTTGCCTCCAGAGGAAGAAAACAGAAAACCACCAGGCACCTTCACAATATGAAAAAATGCTACCAAAAAAAGGTACTTTCGGTGCCATGGATGAAAGCATGGATGTCATCAGGGACTCGCAGTTAACTCTGGCCACAGCCACAGAGTTTGAGCCCATCATCTGCATCTGCAGTTTATAAGCACATGGCTGAAAAGCTGGCCAAGCCTTCAGGCTACGTGAATGGATCCTCCAACTCACTGCTCTGCCATCGCAGATCCTAATGACCAATCTTTAGCAGCGACAGATACAGCTCTAGAAAGGGCAGGATAGGCTCAAAAGTTCTTGCTGGTTCCATGGTGAAATAGAGGCATCAGAAATAAAAAGAAAAAATATATCACCTGATGTAAATCAAAAGGTATTAAGTATAGAAAATTATAATAGGTTCTAAAAATATCAAAGAAATATAGCTGGCAGGACTAAGAACAATAAAAAAGGACCGTTTCAGTCTATTTGGATGAAAAAAGTTCTGAGCAATGGTGTAGATCCATCATTAGGTGAAAATAATAAAATTCTTAACAGTAATGCAGAACATGGGGAACTATTCACTAAATACTTCTACTCAGGTTTTGGAAGGAAATAGGATGATGTACTTTTTTTACATGAAAGGGATGAAATACCTGTCTGTAATTAGTAGAGGGATGAAATATCTGTCTGTAATTAGTAGAGTGCTTATTAAAAACAAAGTAAAAAACTAAACATTATTAACTGGGAAAAGAAGATTATATATAAATAGGCATGATTAATTAATGTCTAAGAGTTCTTGAAGCGACAGATGAGGATACATCTGGCTTATAGATTTTCCTCCTTAGTGCACCTTGGACTGCTGAGGAMACTCTAGCAGGCTGAAAGAATCGTGATCCAGAGGGACAGAAAAGATGCCTGGCTAAGCACAGAGCAGTCAGCCTAATACCAATGCAATTAAAGYTTCATAGAATCATTAATCATAGAATCATTAAGGTTGGAAAAGACCTCTAAGATCATCAAGTCCAACCGACAAAAAAAATTAAAGATGGGAACATAATACCATTCACATGATTTTATTGAAAATATGTCTCCTCAAAAAAAGCCTCATTCCTAACTTTAAAAAGATGACCAATTTAAAAGACTCTTTAAATATAATAGTGTTCTGTGAAGTGTTTGAATTAACACTACAGGCTGTGTGCCATATCGTATCAGTAAAGCCCATATTAAGTTACAAGGAAATGGCTTGTGTCTCAAAATGTTATTTAAAAGCACAAAATGATTCCTGAATGAAGATATTTTCAGTGGGGTTTCAGAGGGATAAATGCAAGAACACACATTTTTCAGCATTTTCATCAACGCTTTTGAAAGCTAAGCCTCTTTTGACTAAATTTGAGGCTAGAATAAAGACTGGTAGAAAAGGTAATAACAATTAGAGAACATCAGCCATATTTTATGATCTGGTTCATTTGTTAAGCTAGTCCCAGTTGAATGAAATCTGTCTGAATATAACCAGCTAATATGATATATAAAAAGAAACAAAGAACGAAAGCCATTGCTATGAATGCTTGAAAAGAGTGACTATAAAAGGGATTTACAGTAAAAATGGCTGGGAAATTCACATGGGTTAGGTGTGCTTAGACTGAGCAGAAAAAGGAGTAAAATGCAGACTAGAAATGTGTATTTGGGTACTGAGGACACTGGTACTAAAACACTGAAAGAAATTCTGTTGTCCAAAAATGACAGTGAAACACTGGGGCAGAAGCCAAAAGAGCCCCAAAGACAGACAGCTGAAGAGCTGAAGAAATTGTTATAAAGGTTTTTACTTTGGCAAAGAGAAAATAGAGAAGTTGTAATGTAGAGCCACTTTCATGGGACAAAATATTAGATACTTAACGACTTTCATTTAGAAAGGCATGAAAAGAAGAGATTAGGAATTGGAAGACAGAAAAATCCACATGGGAAATAATGCACACATTTTAATATCTATTAAAATGAATAACCACTGGAAGAAATTAGCACATGAATTGCTGAATTCTCCATTTCTCTGTGTCATCAAATCAAAACAGGATGAATAAACTTCTCAAAGATAGGTTTCATCTTTGACTTTACCTTCATGGAAAATGCAGTTTTGTTCTACCTGATTTTTGTCCTCAGCAGCGCGGTACCAGTGTGAAAATTAAGAGCACATGATAGACAGGTATAACAGAGTAGGTGAACAAAGCCCATATCATGGCCTTGAAGACTATTAACTGAATCATAGGAAAATTACAACATTGCATTCCTTTAAAAAGCACTGAAGGATGAGTTTTGCCTGCTTTCTCCTTAAATAGTTTAAAAAAAGCTTTAATACTATAGTAGTAGAATTTTACAGTATAGCAACATCTTATACTGTATTTTCAATACTTTCATAGATTCTCCTTTTTCTTTCTCTCGTTTCAGAAGCTAGGATATTTTTACAGCTCTTCTTCATCCTTTTGCATGTGTCTGCTATCCTGTGGGTGCAGGTAATTACATTTATGTGTCTAAATACCTGATCTTGTGGATCCCAGGCACTGGCAGTTTGCATTACAGCTCCCCAAACTGTGGAACAAAATTTCCTCTGTGAAAAAGAGAGGAACTGGGAAGAAATGAAAAGCGAAATAATATTGCAAATTCAGCCATCATGTGTTAAAACTCATTCCTAAATGGAAAAAAAAAAGCACCAACAAACATATAGTGGGAAAGGAGAGATTAGGAAATTATGATTCAAAGAATGCCCACAATGGTAACTTCACTAATATAAACCAGTAAAATACAAATATATTCTTAACAAAATTTCTACGATTTGAAAAGCTTTGTGACCTATTCCTCCTCTAGACTTTTACATCTGTGGAAATATAATTGGTGCAGTCCTCTACTGACATTATGGGAGTTCACCAAATATGGGTTTTATTTAAATGTTTGTGGATTTTTTTTCACATTTTAAGAGTTTTAGTGTCTCAAAAGCAGCATTTGGATTAAAAAAAGAGACGCCCTCAAAATTTGCTTAAGATGTCTTGCATTAAGTGAAACGAGTCTAAATTGTAGGCAATTTTAGGCAAAAAGGCACAACCACCCCAACGTATATGAGAACCTCTGGAATACATGAAGTATAACAAAGCAGTCAGAGTGCTTCCTCCCAGCTTTGCCTCCTTGAAGTCACCAGCACCACCATTAACGGTGCTCTGGGTGAGCTCTTCATGTTCCCCAAGCACAGGTTTTGCTCTGTTTTCTGTGTCATTCCTAGTCCCCTTTGCACCTCTGTACCTTAGCAAGTATAACTTAATCCTTAATCCTCCAAAGCACTTTGGGATCATGAAATGAAATGCGTTTGAGATGTGTAGCTACTATTACGAACTAATTAATGATATTTTAAGGAAGAGAAAAGCAGACAGCAGCAATATGGTTCGTTCTTTGCTACAATAAGGTTTGCAATAAAAGGAGCAGTCACATGGAACAAAGATGTTCTCTTGTAACCAAGCAATGCACATCTCTTCTGTCATCTACAATTGGCAATAATTCATGTCAGAGCTCCACAGGGCTTCAGGATAAAAGTTGACTGGCAGAGTTGCCCCTCTGCTCAAAAAGTGAGTTAGATACTCAGTACAGCAGGAGATCTGCCTTCTCATATGTTATTCAAAGTTTACTTTGAATAACCCATCTTGTAGGCATTCGTGCAGAAGGAGAGGCTGAGACACTTGGGTTTGCTCAGCGTTAAGAGGAAAAGGCAAAGAGGGGATCTTGTTGCTGTCTGCAGCTACCTATTGGGAAGGTCTAGAGAAGATGGAGAGAGACCATTCTTRGAGGTGCACAGTGAAAAGATGAGAGGCAAACCCCACAAGTTACAGCAAGGGAAATTCTGACTAAACCTAGTGGGGGGAAAAATCACCATGAGGGTCGTGAAACACTGGAACAAGTTACCCAGAGAGGCTGTGGATGTCCATCCTTGGACATACTCAGAACTTGACTGGAGAAGGCCCTGAGCAGCCTGGTTGAGTTGGCCCTGCTTTGAGCAGAGGGTTGGAACAGATAATCTCCAGAGGTCCCTTCCAGCCTGAATTATTCTGTGATTCCAGGTAATTCCTGGATAGTTTTCAGAGAATTCTCTATTGGTCTAACTCTGCGTCTGTTAACATCAGATTATTGAATATTTTTGGAAAACTCCATCCCCCAGCATTAGTAATATATGGCCTTAAAGGAAGGAACTTCATCACACTATTTTTCTTTCTTTGTGCTTCAAAAAAGTATGTATATGTACTTTTCCTTCTCTTTAAGTCACGATTTTCAGCTAGAGACACAATAATTTCCACAGTATTTAATTGTGATATCAAGTAAAGAGGTTGGCATTGAGCCTTTTAAAAGAGGCCCTACCTCTCACTGACATCCCTTCATTTCACAGAGATCTGCTTCACTTCCTACAACTAACATAAATTCTTCATGTTTTTAACGGATTGTTTTTTTTTTTCTTTTGCTCTTTGGCCACAATTTCACTCTGATTCTGATCACCTGGGAAGGTGTCACACGGCTCTGAAGAGCCAAAGTCACATTTGGTGCTTTTAAGGAAGGATGCTCCTTTCCCCATTTTATTTTTCCCCTCCCTTCTGACAGGTCTGATGTTAATCTGACAAGTCACTAACACACCAGAATTTGTTTTTCATTTTGTTTTTTAGTTTGCTTCATTTTCTGCTCATTTAGAAAGCTGAATTAGCCAGTGCAGAGGCAGAAGAACACCAGAGCGCTGCAAGGGAGCAGAGAAGAGCAAGAAACTCTCCAGAATCAGTGAGCCCATTACATCGGCTTGCACTGCTTAACATAATTTCATATTTAGGCTGAGATTTGATGATGCAACGACTTCTAAATGTCTACAATGAAGACACGTATATCTGGCCCAGTCATTTACACTGCCCTAATAGTCAATGGATATAAATTATAGAATCATAGAATCATAGAATCATTAAGGTTGGAAAAGACCTCTAAGATCATCAAGTCCAACCGTCAACCCAACACCACCGTGCCCACTAAACCATGTCCCTAATTAGTAGATGCTTAAATTAGTAGATGCTTAAAACAGATCACATGGATCTTGGTCTACAACTGATTGTTCTTGACCCTAAAGGAAGTCTAGGGATAAGATTTGGTTGCCTAACCATGGGAGGCTGGTATCACGTGCGATGCCCCAACTATCTCACTTGGCCTCAGCTGCTGTGAGTTTCTGCACCATATCTGCCAGCCCCGTGCTGGTCCCTCAGACACTGCTGTCCATCACCCACACAGGGTGTCACTCCCCTGCTGCAGTGGGAGCTGGATCACTACAGGTATCCACACAGAGGAACTCAAATTTAGGAACCTTAATCTTAAGTTGATGCCCACATCTGACGTTTATTGTGAGCTGAACCCCATCTTACATATAAATGAGGCATTTCCAGGCAAGTGAAATGGCCCGAAGAATTTTCCTCTCCCCTTCTCCATAATTTTGAGAATAAAAAAAATGCCTATCCTTGTATGGTTTGAGCTATGCAACTTGGGAGATTTCCTTTCTTTAAAAAAAAAAAAAAAAAAAAAAAAAAAAAAAGAAAAGAAAATACAGGGAATTGAGTAAACTAACATTTTTTCATTGCTGTAATCAAATCCTATATTAAAACTGTTCCAGAAACTTTCAGAAAAACAAGATAGAAGTAGAATTCAAATGCTTAATTTTTTTGTGGGAAGCATTTTTATTAAACTGACTTAAGACAATATATGCAAGCTTTAAAAAATAAATATGTACCTCATGTAAAAATTAGCTTACAGTTATAGTTACATGTGGGAATATCTCCAGATTTGCACATTTTCTGAAACTCCTAATCCTGAAGAAAAGAGATGAAATTTTTCTTCACTTTACACCTCCACATTTTGAAAATCAAGATACAAGCTGCTAAGTGTGTACAATCAGTTCTGAAGAGTTTCACACATGATACCGACCTCTACTTCTCATTTACTTATCACAGCCACCACCACTAATTTCTGGGGAATCACAGGATGCCAAACATTGCTTGCTTAAGTCTTTAAATAATCACCAGTCAAATGCCTCTCCAAAAAAGCTCATTATGCCTCTAAAGTGTAGTAGTCTGGAAAGATTACGACCAGCACTTTTAAGCATGCCCAGTGACGTAAGAGCTCAAATTACCCACTTTGGGTCTGATTTGCGTAAGTATGAACATTTGCAGTTACTGGACCTGCACATACTCACAACCACCAAACATTAGTTGAGAATAAGAAAGTTAATTGGGCTGGAATTACATCAACGTGACTCACGCTGAGCACCGAAGAGCTGAACTGCAATTTGACAGGTCAGCCAGTGGCTAAAGAATGAACTCCCAACACAACTGAGGTAGTCACAGACCTCATCAGATTTGCTTTTAAACATTGTTTTTCATCTTGCTTTAAATAATATGAATATGTAGTAATATGCATGTACAGATAACTTCAAGAATCCAACCGAAACACTTCTCTGCCCACACTGTTTTCCTTCAAAAGGTGAGATGAGAAGAATCGTTGCTGGCATATGTTAGTTACACTAAGTAATGCAGACCTGGAAGGTGTTTTGAAAYTGCAGTGATGACACAAAAATCACCAGTTTATAGCTATGTAAAATCAATAGCCCTTTTTCAAAAGCTTTCTGCTTTGCCTGCCCTTTGGATACGTGATATTATACAATCCATGTCTCCGGTAAAGGAGGCTGATGCTAACCACAGACAAGATCTCATGATTTTCTGTAAGTTTTATACAGCTGAGTAATCATATTCAGCCTCAACCAGCACACGTAAGAATAAGTAATTTATTTTCTAAATAGGATGCTTAGAGACAACTCTTCCTACAACTATTGTCCTATAAACATCTGACTTTTGGACATAGTGGTTTTATTGCATAGTCTGAATAGCACCACTTCTGCTACAGCTTAGGAAAAAATATTTTCAGGATTGCTGCTGCCACAGTAGCATTTTTGATAGAATAGATCAAACAGATGAAAGTCATGAGTCAATTCACATCACAGGCAGAGCAACTTCTCATCTGCCTAAACACACCATGTAGACACACTTTAAATTATCAGCATTTTCTGTTTTGGTTTTTTTTTTTTTAATTCTCTAGCAAGTCAATTAACCGCCACAAAATGGAGAAATGAGCATTTGATGGGAACTGCAGGGAGAAGACAGCAGCTGCTTGATAAAATAAGAACAGAAAACAAATTATGAACCCAGCTTTGTAAAATAGTTAAGCAGCCCTATGGCCCAGCCACAACCTGGGACAAGTCCAGCATAAGAGGTTAGGTAAAAATTCAAAAAAAGCTTAAATGATCTCCACTCCAAAAGTTCAAAAAGTAGTCAGTCTAAAGATGCAAGGCACCCAGTCAGATTTGTAAAAGCATTTAGGCAGATGTCTAACCTGAAATCAGTAGTTGTTACTCAACACACCTATTTGGTGGATTCTTGGACATCTTTTTAAGTCCCTAAGAAGAAATATTTGTAATCTGGTCTTTAGAAACCTTGAGTATTTTTACTCAAAGCCAAAGACATACTCACTGCTAAAAGCTTCAGTCATTTTTAGAATGGAAAGCGTTCTCCTATGGATGCTATGGTCTCATGGGTGCTTTTGAAAATTTTAGCCAAAGTCTTCTAGCTACATATAATTAAAATTATTTTTCCTGACCTAGGTAGGATTATTAATGCTTAGCAGAGTAAATTCTATTCCATGCAACTAAATCTTCTGCTCAAGCTTTCATATCACGCTTCAATTACTGCAATTTCTTTTCCTCTGTCACCAGCAAATGAAATCTTGTTTCACTGAAATCTATCCAAAATTAATTTTCCTAGATCTTTGCTTTGATCAGCTTTTCCGTGAGACATACAAAACTGTAACAGTGTTTAATTTGGCAGTAGTATTAGGCTGCAGTCCATCTTACTGATCATTATTGTCTTGCTGTTTTCCTTGCTCTCTGTCTTCTGCCTGTCTGCAAACATCTCTAATCGCATCTTGTACATAAAATATAACTGGTTTGGGCAGGGGTGACATGTAGGTTCTGTATTTCTAAAAACCATGCAGCAGAAAAGGAACGTGTAATTAAGGGTCACTGGGATAATATAAATAAATAACAACACCTAACAGCCTCTGGTCCTTGGAAAGAGCGAGTTGTTTTTGAAAAACTGATTTTAGATAGATTCATGTGTGTGCGCACACATACACCTATATGAATAATGGGATATATTTTATCCCATCTTCTCACGTTCAGCCAAGTGGACATTGCCAAATATTATTGTGCAAATATTTAAAGATTGTTTCGTCCTAAGAAAATCATCACATTGGAGAGCAACGTGTTCAAACGCTCGCAAAGCAGCCCAGCACTGAAACATCTGATGGGTTTGTAACAGACTGTGTCATTACAATCCAAAAGCTGCGAACGGGAACATCTTGTTGATTTTGTTTGTGATAGACTTGTTGATGGATCATGAGGGCTGACTGAAGGAGATGATTGTTATTCTGTGAGCACAATTTGTACCTGTATGTGGAGTAGCAAAGACCATCTTACGTGACCGAAGCCCAAAGAGTCTGAACCAGGATCCTGCAGCCCCTTGTGTGCCATGGACCAGCGCCGACCTAGAAGTGCCCGGTGGCCTCTGGAAGATGCTGTTTTCTGCAGCATCCGTTCATAACAGGAATGCTAGTTTTGAAGATTAATGACAAATCCCACCAGCCCACCTAGACTGCTGAAGTAGACAGCAGAAAGATCGTGCCTATTAAGTATTTCAAATGCAGACAAAACCAGGTTTTTAATTGCAAAACACATTTACATGTTGAAAAATCCACATTCCCCCAAAACAAATAGGTTTGATCCAAACCCCAGAGTGAGTCAGGCAGTATCAGCTAGGGGGGCGGGGGTGCCTAAGCCTTCATTATATAGAAGAGAGCCTGATACAATATTTTTTATGCTGAAGCACAACATAAGTGTATATGGAAAGCGTGTTGCCATAGGAACCATTTTGCTGAAACAAGTAGGAGAACTGAAGTGCAGGGGGGAGAGAAGCGTTTAATGAAAGGGGGAAAGTACTGAATACTACTGCATATGAGAAGCCGTTGAATTTGTAAGATATTAGCCAGATGTTAATAAGGTGATTAAATTCAAAAAAGCAGAGCAGAAAAGGTAAACATAATCCAGTGACTAATTGGGAGGAAAAGAGCTAATTGTAACAGAACAAAACAAAAGTATAGTCAGCTTTCAGCACATGCAGCTACCCAAGTACCAACAAAAAAGTAGAACATCAATTTTATGAAATTGGCTCCAAACCAAGATGACATGTAAACTTGCTAACACAAGCAAAAAAAAAGAAAAAAAGAAAAAAAAAATTACTATTAGTTTTGATTTTCTTGCAACAACAATTTAAAAAACCAATGCAGAAACCATTTACGAATAAGGTAATTTCTAGAGTTCAGTCACTTAGTCCACACAGCGGGTAGTACAGATGGATAATAAAGAGTTGCTGGAGAATGTGAAACCAGGGATATATTCCCTTGGTATATATCCCTTTAGACTCTGAAAGATGAAGTGTCGCCCTCTACTTAAGTTGCAGTAATAAGGAAAAAAGCACCTCTAAAACACTGTTATCATCAATAACCACGTTACTAACACTAAATAGCTTTAGGCTGACTAAAAGTAGAGACCTGCTGTGCTATGAATTATATACCTAGAGAATAGCTGCCTCCTCCTTAGAGATAAATAGAGGAAAAAGGCACAGGCTGTGGAGATACCATAACATGAAGAAACAAATATCAGTTATTTTGGTCTCTCTTGTGCAGAGAGTTAATCAATGGGCAGAGAAGTGTAGGTACCTGGGGCCTTTCAAGGGATAACAAGGGATGAGGTGAGGATTAAAGAGGAAGGCAAACAATCCTGGAGCAAAGCTGAAGCACAAAGACCAGGTGGGGGGAGAGGTTAGGAGGTGAGAAGACACACTCAGAACTGCAAGACCTGCAGGGGACGGAGATGTCCACGTGGTGCTCAGGGATGCTGGTGAGATGGAGTCCCCAGCTCACTCCTCTGGGTTACTGCTGTCTCCTCCGGAGCAGGAGAGGAGATGCGAGGCAGGTCTTGCCTGCTGGCAGCGTGGGGAGATGGGATTCAGGCCGGAGAGCGGACGAGCCTCAGCTGTCCTGCCCTGCTCTGCTGCAGCAGTCAGGTCAGGACAAGCCCAAGAGCAAGTGTACCTGAAGCCCAAGGAGGAATTCACCATGCGTGAAAAGTGAGTAGAGGACACTGAAGGCTGAATTATGCAAAATCTCTAAGAGGGCTTCCAAATTAAAACATACAGGGCTCTGCCCTAATATGATACAAGATTAATGAGCATGCAGAAAGAATCCTTTATTCTTTGCTTGCAGCAAAGAAAACACCCAGAGACAGAATATTGGTTGATTTATTTGTAATACTATAAGGCTGGGTTACATGGTTTTGATTTATTCCTTATATCATAAAGGAAATGCTAGAACAATGCCTATAAAATGCACTGCAATAATATAGATTTTAGTTTTTTTTTTTTCTTTGGTGGCAATAGTTATACAAATAAAACTGTCAAGATTAAATCAGATTTTATTAATTCATTTTAAAAATAAGCCCTGTTCTTAAACTATAATCTACAGACTAAATCTGGAATTCTTTATTTAATTCTCAGGCAAAACTTTTATTTTAGATCACAATTTGCTAAATAAGTGCTAAATGAAACATTAAGTTATACTGTCTATTTCTACTATAATTCCATGTTCACTGTAGAATATATGTTGTCTGAATGACAGAACTTGAATGTATAGATTCAAATAATATCAAATATGTTGATAATTTGAAAATCCATTAAAAATGCATATGTATTTAAATATATGTATAAAGTGAAGAATCTGAGTCATTTCTTAAACTGTATATTATCATTAAACTATGTGAGATGCAAATAAAAAGATTCTCTACAGTTTAAGAAGTGCATAGAAGAGATTCAATTTTCATTTTATACAGGGAAGTAAGGGAGGAGGAAAGAAAAGGATTATACAGCCCTTAAACAGCGATGTTAGCTGCTCCAATTTTCAAGGCAACTAACCATTTGAAGTTACGAGGCTTTGGCAATTTACAAACACGAACCATCTGCTCTTCACTTTCCAGAAGCAACTGCATTGAAAAGACACCCAAACCCCATAGGAAACAATACGAAACAAAATGAGGGAGCCACAGCTAGGAGCATCAGTAAGGAAAGAAGGTCACAGCAAGGAACAATGGTAGTTTCTCACATTTCAAAGAACCCTTTTGGTTTCCTACAGTGACATGAGAAGCATGTGTTCTTTCTCATTAATTTCTGTGCTTTTAAAGGTCTGGAACTGGATCTCAGCAGCAAAACTTTGTCAGTACATCTGCATCTCACATTGGAGATGTTTTCCCACCTGATTTGTTTTCCTTTTTAACTGTACATTTCAAAGTATTGTTAGCATTTCCTTTCTAAAACCTGGGATAGCATTTAAAATAGTAATGAAATAACTCAGTCTCAGTAAACTAGAATTCCTGTAGCCTTATTGAATTAGCATTATCAGTTGACGTTTCCAAAAAGAGCTGAAACTAGAGAGGAGTATGTTAGCAGCCCTTCATTTCAGAAAGATACTCCATTATGAAAGTTTCTCCCAGACATATATCTGAAACAAACCGGTCAGAATACACACCTTAGGATGCCTCTAAAATATATCTTTATCTATTAGTGACTATTCATCCGTCCTAACTAGGGATTTTTTTTTTTCCCTGTAGTTTTATATGAAGAATTTACATTTGCATGTTTGCTGTGATTGCAGTAAAAGCTCACTGACCTGCATGTAAAAGAAACAGCCCCTGTAGGGCATAAAAAACAGCTGTAGAAAAATGACTGCCACACAGATACCCAAATAATTCATCATGATTAATGTTATTATCATAAATCCCACAGGAAGGAATAATGCTTTGCCACTTCTTATAAAGCGTTGCCCTCAGCAGAATTTTTAACACTGAAGTTAATACAGGGCACATCACTGTACTCCACGGGTCCCTCATCAAAATCCATTCCCCACTGGAAAATACAAATTACAGACGAGACCCCAGGGATCTTAGGAAGAAGAAAGCCCCTCAGAGCCAAAATCAACAGCAGGAAGATTCTGCAATAAAACTCAAATATTAAGTGAGACTACAGGGCGGTATAACTGGAACTGATTTCCTACTGCAACTAAACATCAGTACTAATATAAGAAAATAGCCACAGGACAGATTTCCCTCCTTATCCCCCGTAAGCTGGCATTGGCATCTCTCCAGGAGAGCAGAGCCATGCAACACCCTTGCTGTGCCAGCACTGCCACTAAAATAGCCAAAAGTTTCTCTGATGGAGGTTTAGCACAGCAGCCCATCACATTGAAACATTCCTGGTCAAGGGGAAATCACAGAAATATCACCTCTTGGGCTCCTCTGGCTTCAGTCAGAATAAGCTCATCCCATTGGGAAACTCATATAAAATTCCTGTCTTTAAATGACCTTTCACATGCAGAAGTTGCATCACAACTGGACAGATAACAAACTACGCTGACCTTTCCCATCCTCTTCACCTGTCTAGATGGGATTTCCGCTCCTTAGGACAGGGCTTGTCTAGACAGATATTTTTATTCAACTTATTTTAGTGCATTTAAAAAAAAAGAAAAGCACAATCTAACTATTGCTGTGCTTCCCTATCCCAACCCTTTTAGTCACTGCCCTTCTTCCCCATGTATGTGTTAATTGTGGGTTCAGCCAGCACCTGTGTTTCATAGGTTTGTAAAGCATCATGAATGCTCATGGCATAGCTTAAGCATGCAAAAACAATTATGCTATTAGCATCTTCTACCACCATAGCCTGATTTCATTAGCTGCTAACTTGGAAACGGCTAAGAGCCACAATCAAAGCTGAATTTCCTCAGAAAAATCATAGCTGTGCCTTTCCAGAGGTACAGAGCATTGCAAACACGGAGCTTTCTAATCTGAGAGTACTGCTTGCAAAGTCACTGTGAAGAGGAAAGACGAAGACAGTATTTGGACCTATTTTTATTAAAGCCAAGGAGAAAGCAGGGAGAAAAGTTAGGTGCAAAACTACCATATAAAACTTTGTGAATCCTAAGATCTTCCTAGAGCATACGTGCACAAATCAAGACCTTTGGAAGCAGAGAGAGAAACAATTTCAGGCATATCTCACCAGCCTCTCAGACCACTGAGCCATTTTCCCTTTTGCAGACAGACTTCTACTGGCTCTGAAGCGCTGTGAGCCGGCCAGATGTGAGCCAGCTCCGAGTAACAGCTACTAGTAGTCCTACTGCACCTAGGTGTCTGTTAGTACTTCTAAGAAGAAGCGTTATTTGCCTGTCCGCAGTGCTCTGCTAATGCTCCTGCACAGCTTTTGCATCGGAGCTTGTTGCTAGCCAGATGCTCTGGGGTGGCCAGTGCAGCCAGGGTGACCTTGGCCTCTGTCCCGGCACGTTCCCACACCCCAAGGTGCACTAGCACCGCTCCTCCACTGTGCGAGGCCAGCTCCGAGAGATCATCCACTGAAAACAACCAAACAATTCTTTCTCTCTCTCTCTCTCTTTTTTTTTTTCTTTTTTTCTTTTCTTTTTCTAAGTAAGTTTAGTTTTCTGTCGGATTCACTGCCTGGGCTGGTTCCACAATGGCATTGCTCAGCCCTAAACCAGTTGTTCTGGCATTGCTGGGACAATTCATTGACTCGGCCTTGGATATGTTTCAGAATCAGTAGAAATGCATTATGTAGGTGCTTATGTCTCTGTTGTCCACAAAAGAAAATCAGATAACTAAGTTACCTATATTTTATACAGCTAAAATTAGGTGAGATTAATATTATCATCTGAGTTCCTTTCTTCCTGCCGTTCTTGGTTCCTTCATCTTATAGGGAAACTTCTGGAAGTATTCATGTTAAAAGCAGTATGTTTTTCCAAAAAGACTCAGTTTCAGTTAACTAGGATAATCTCATTTTAAAAATCCTTAAAAATCCTGATCTGTTTTACTTGGGAATTATCTTCTTTATTAGGATTTTTCAATATTTTGATCTTCAGTTATAATTATTAGTGGCTTCTCATTAGCTTTGCTTCCTAGTTTTTTGACCTCAACAGCGTGCAGAAGAAAACTTATTTCCAGAAGGTTCTCGTAACTGGCATGCTTGATATAACCAGGAGAGTTTCTAAGGAAAAGGCAGTCCTGTTTTTGCAATGAATAACAATTTTGTGAATTTGAAAACAATCACTGTTTCCGAGGGCTGGTTTTCCTGCAGCAAAGGAAATTAATCAGAAACACAGCAATTAGCAATTGTGAAAGGATTAATTTCATGAAATGACAAAATATGAATGTAGGTGAACAATAAAGGATGCCTTGCAGTGCCATATATTGGCACAGCATAACGTGGCGGGGAGCACTCCCATTGTCTGCAGTTTCTCTTTCATCTTTGTATTTCCCCATTAAGATTGAACAGCCTATAACTGATCCATTTAAGGGTTTTGTTGGAAGGTACCAGGCTCTAGGTAAGCTTAGTGGAGAGAAAGGAAAGAGGAAAATTACCATTACTGACGAACACAAACAGAAAGTCAGAAATCGATTACGGTGATTGTAACAGCAGATTATAGCCTCCGTCTGCGACGCAGGACCAGCCCTCAGCTGGCCTCTGCCTGCTCCTTCTGTTTGCTTCCTATCAGCTTGTAGGAAGGGGTTTTTATGCAAAGAGTTCAGGTTACTTGCAGGGGTGGCCCACGTGGGATTTGTGTGTCCGGCGGAGATACGCAGAAAGGTTCGGGATCTGCGTCTCTGACATCTGCTTGGGGAAGAGCTGCATCCCCCGTATGCCTTTTCTCCTCTCCCTCTCTATCTGCTTTGCCACATCATGACTTAATATTCAGATTATTCCCTTCTTTCTGTATTTTGTTCCTGCTCGTATTCTTTTTTTAGGACTTAGTATTGCTTCTTTTCCCTTTCCTACAAAGAAGCACACAGAGCTTTGCCACAGTTACCTCTCCCATAACGCCCGACTGAGACAAACTCCCTGATTTCACATGACATCCAAACACCTTTAATCTCAAATCACCCCCTAAAATTACTCTTTTCCTCATAGCATGCACAAGTATGTCTGCTTAGCCTGTATCTCACTCAAAACAAGGGCTAACTAAATTTTAAACAAAAGAAAATATTCAAAGAAAGAAATAATTCAATCAATTATATCCTCATTAAAGTTTTTACTGTTTCCTCATATTCTTAAGGTTAGAAGCAATGTCTTTTTTATGTAATTGGGTTGACAAACAATTTTAGTTTGCTAAACCTTCACAGCTAGACTTTCCTGTCATCTAAACTAGTTTAAGCTGATAGAGAAACATAACAGATGCATGGAAACCTATGGTCTGATTCAGATCTTGAATCAGAAACTTCTACCTTCTTGACTGAATCATACGCTAACATAAAGAACAATGTGCACTTTCTGATTTACCAAAAATAAGTATTTCTATCCTTTTTTCCCCTAGACTTTATTCATAACTCATAATCATCGCCTAATTGCAGTAAACAAACAAAACCCAAACTCACTGAGACTAAGAGCACAGAATCAGTAGCAGGGATACTTCAAAAGGACTTGCTAGTGATACAAAAATAAGATTTAGAAATGGAATAGATAGTGATGACTCAGTGCCTTTCAAAGAGTCAGTCTGCAATTACAATCTCTGTGCTTGGAATGAATGGGGGCAAAAAAATAAAAAGACTGGCAATGGTCCAGACTGTCAATCCAATTCTGTGTCAGCCCTGTTTAGTTGGGCTTGATGGTCATGTTAGGTGATGGAAAATACACCGCTTCCTCCCACAAGTGCACTTGACAACATCTCCCTGTGTCTTAGAAGATAGTCACTGCTGTCTCTGCCAAAAAAATATGACCAAGCCTTCAGTGAAGTTAGGCTATGAGAATCTCTCTGTTGATAATCATATAGACATCAATTTAATGCCATAATAATATATTATAGGGATTATCCAAAATAGGATTCTATGAGTTTGCAAAATCTTCCATTCTTCCCAAGTTCCCTATGCAACATTATGTTGTCTTAACTGATGCTCTGATTAGTCACTCCATTCTCTCAGACCATAGCTGTGAGTGTTTCTGTTTATCACTAGAGTCTCTTTAAGATTTGTGAGCAGAATCAACAGGAAACTTTAAATTAGTCATTATAAACAGAATGACAGCTAATTTGAGATAAAACAAATTAAATCTTGTTTTCAGAGTTAGCTGAAGTCTGATGTCTAGCAAAATTTTAGCTACAGATTTAGGAGTTGCACTAGCTACATATTTAGGAGAAAATTGTTTTAAAGGTGACTGAACAGCCTCTCTATAGTAACAGACAAAAAAGCTTAAATCTGTTCTGTTGAAGAGTGGGGACTCTGCCTTTTCTTAGTTCTCTGCTTCTGAATCTAGCCAGACAAATCTAGAGGACAGGGAGTAAAAAGAGGAGACAAATGAATGACTTCTCGCCTTGGTTCTCCATGACTTTCTGTGGCACACTGGCTCAGCCAAAGAACCTGTTTCTGCGTACTTTGTCTTTCCAAAGCTGTAGAAGAGGAATCCAGTACCTATAGCCACGCAGCAGAGAGGAAGCCACATGCTGACAGATATCTGCTTGGTTACCATCTCCACACAGTTTTCGGATTTCAGTTTTCTCTCTCTTTATAGTCCCTGCCAATTCATTAGGGGACCACAAAACAAAAAACCTGTTTTGAGTGTGAAGTCTTATCAAAGATAGACATCAAATCGAATCAACTATCAATATATTGACAGTCAATGAGGCAAGGCTTCTAGGAATTTGGACTTTTGGTCACAATAAATGCCATCTTTGTATTCTGGTTCATGGTTGCTTTATGGAGCAGTGTTATTTGCAGTTATCAAATGTTGTGATCACCATGGCAACTCCCCACTCACTTTTGCTACTACTTTGCTTGTCAATCTGTTAGCGGTGCAGAGTCTTAAGGCACAATCCTGCAAAAGGCTGAGCAATTTTGACATCCTTCTTGCGCTCAGAAAAGGAATGTTCTCAGCACCTCAATAAAGCAGCTCAGCCCCTTACAATGGAAGTCATCCTGCACTACTTTGTATTCACAAAGAGTCTGTCTCAAGTTCAACCAGGGTGAGATACAAGAAGTAGTCATTTACACACATGGGTAATTTCGTTATTTATGTTACAGCAGCCCCAGATGCCCCAATCAGCATGGCATTAAGACATCATTTAGAGATGGTAATTAATTAATTTATTGTATTTTTAAAAACAAGGCCGCTAGATTCTTTTGCACTTCTGTCATTTGTTCCTGTAGCATGAAGGATGTTGTCCTTCCTTCTGCCCATCACTCTGACATGGGAAGAGCAGCGGAGAAGGTAGAGAAGTATTTTGCTCTGACTGCATACTACTTTCTCATTTGTAACAATTCACAGTCAGAGCACTCTAAACCCGGATTGACCTGTGACAATTTATCTTCTCTGATTTCCTACTTGTGATAGGAAAAGGGAAAAGGGAAGAACATAATGAATGAAATGAAATGAAATGAAGCCCTCAGTCCAAACCTGTCCAGTCCAACTATCACTTCTTCCAGGCAGATAAGCTTCATGAAAGGATGCCCTGAACTCCACACCTATGCCAACACTCCTCCAGGCTCTGTCTACAGGGCAATCAGAGATGTGCGTGTCACCCACACAGCCTCGTGCAACCTGTTCATGCACCACTAACAGAGGTAGCATGCACTTTAGTGCAGGCTCTGCAAACTGACCTGAAAAATCATAGGGTGAAACTCAGGTGAGCAGTCGGTAGCAGAACTTATAGCTAGACTGAATGTATGCATGCAGGCTTCTTTGGATCAGGTGTTACCTGAGTGGTTATTGTTGCTTCTACCCTTCCATGTTGTATCACTGGGAACTAAGGAGCAGGAACTTCTACATGGGATATTTGTCCACCCAACACTCGGTAGGATAGGACCTCCATTATCTAAACATAAATGTAAATGCAACTCAACTGGTATGTAATTACGTTCTACTTATTTGTTTCACACAATGGTGATGTTGAACTCTCTTCTAGCTTAAGAATGTTTCTAAACCTACAGGAGCATCTAAAATGAGGTAATGTGCAAGCCTATTTTCTTTTAATGCGACTAGCCACAAATAGCTCCAAAATGCTGAGCAAGTCTTCTTCAAAACTCAAGCTTAGATGTTGTCAGATTAAGTCACCCAGCCATCACTGAAGATTATAACATCATTTGTTTGGGAATTTAATGAAATGAAATGTTTGGAGCCTGAACAAGTATGAGAGAAAGATGTAGTTTTTCAAACTTGAAAAAGTGATGAGAAATTGCTGGACTTAACTTTTAACCAATCTTTCTGAAAAACATGATCTTATGTATTTAACAAAAATATGGTATATTTTGGTCCAGAAAGATTTTGTTAGGAAAAGTTATATAAGTTAAAACAGATGCTAGAATTCAACAGAAACCAGAACATTCAATGTGTTAACATGGTAGAATAATGAGTTGATGCATTATAATACAGATGAATAATTAAGAAGACAGAATTTGTGGTATCAAGTTAGAATACTGATTTAGGTTTAATGGTATAGCTTTGAAAATACCAAGTGGGACATTCACATCAAAAAGTGTGCTTGCCCAGTTCCTAGCAAACAAGCATCAAAATGCTGCTTGCAACTCAGTAATGCTATATATCAAGAGAAAAGCTCTGGATACCTTGCCAAGCATTTAAATGTTTGAAATAGGAAATCTCCACTCTGAATCACAAGCTGATCAGTAACCTTACTGCAAAATAATACTTGAAACATCTGAAAAACAGCAATCTGCATTATCCGCTAGAAAACCCAACAATCTCATTGCCATCACCCGTATTTCATCGATCTATTAAAACTTAGTACCATTGTTCTTAGCTTCTGGTAATGGAAAGCACAAAAGACAATTAAATGGTGCTGTTAGGGCTCAAATTTGAGCCCTTCCAGTGATGAAGGTTAACTACATACGGGGCTGTATTATTGAGAGAGCATAACAAATGGGTTAGGGAAAGGGATTAATCCCTGCTATGCAGTTTCATGAAGCTACATCTGGAATACTGTCCAATGCAGAAGGACATTAATAAACTGGAGAGCGCCTGGCTGAGGGCAGGAGAACATGATATACAAGGAGATGACGAGGGCGCTGCATTAGTTTGACCTGGAGAAGAGATCTAATTGCTTTGTTCAGCTACCTAATAAGTGGGTACAAAGAACTCAGAGTCAAACTCTTCTTGGAGGTACTCAGTGGTAGGACAAAAGGCAATGGACGCAAGCTGCAGCAAGGAAAATTCTAGTTAAGTATAAGGAAAAAATGCAGTTAGTGTAGTCAAAAAATGGAACAGGTTGTATAATCGCCACCCTTGGAGATCTCTGAAACCACCTGGACAAGGCCCTGAGCAACCTCATCTAATTTTGAAGGTAAGGGCTTTGAGCAGGAAGATGACTAGGTGATTTTCAGAGGTCCCTTCCAATGTAAATTATTCTGTGATTCTACAAAAGCAATGTTTCAACTGAAGTGAATTTATCGACTATTACCAAAATGTCTCTGAACAGAATTATTTTTTATGTTTAAAAATAACTGAATCACCCATTAGAATATGACTAGATATGGAATGTGACAGATGTACCTCACATACTGAAAGGCAGGTAACAGCTGTGATATTGTCAAACACAAAACAAAATAGTTAAGGGTCCAGTACAGCACTGGAGTCTCTCTGAGGTACTGCACATTTGGTACCTGCAGTACCTGTACTGCATTAACCAGTCACTGGGGATTCCGTTTCTAGACTTTTCGTTTAGATTTTGAAAATGCCTTTATCCATGAGAGCTAAGTTCTTATCCTATGTATATCTGAGAGCAGACAGTAAAAAGTGAGGAGAGGCAAGGACAAAAGAAGCAGAAAAGAAGTGTCTTCCTGAAGCTTACTCAGGATGCTTCACTGCAGGAAAGCTGAGAAGTGCGGCACAGAGACGGGTGGGAACGTCGCACAGGAGAAGCTGGTGCACCCCGATGACTTCACTAACAGACTCGCTGAAATTCGGAGGAACTCGAAGCAGATGCTACAGTTCGAGCTGTTGGAGGGGATATCGCCTGGTTTCAAAATAGCGTTCTAAATATTGACCTCAACTCGGAGGATATTTAATCCTCCGGGGTTAGTTTTATGATCAGATGCACAGATTGATATTTCAGATTTTTAAGTTTTTCTATGCCTAGTAACCTCAATTTTGAAGAACTACAACAGATAACGAGCTGTTATTCTCATCTTTCTTGGCAGAAGTCTTGCAAACTCGTACCATAGTTGGCTGCGTACTGCACTCTTCCCCACAATGAGTCTCACCTTTTGTTAACCGAGCTGATTTTTTACCCCTGTGTTCTGTTGGAGAAAGATTGACTGTGCACTTATGACTGGGCAAAGACAGTACCAAGTGTGAGCAACCTTATAAAGAACACAGTCTGACCTGAGTGTTTTCCTGGATGATAAATGCAGTGCATGCTGCTTTGATGGGGATCAGGTAGATATTAGAATATGCAGGTTGCTCTAAGAGCAAAGTGTATTTTTGCAACAACCAAATACCAGTTTTGATTATGCCTTCAGTATGGTTCCAGCAGGGGCACAAATTTACAGGATTTTTTAAAATATACATCTACTTGTTTAGGGAATAAGAACAAGAAAAATGGTAAGTAAAAATGTCAATATTGCTATGTTTAGAAAAACACTACTTTATTATGGCACACTGCGCCTAWCCTAATAAGCAACTACAATAAGAGTTTCGTGTGAAGATTTTTCTTGAAAATGGCATTTAGTGTGTTTTCTCTTATGAGTGTTATTTGAGTGGCTAAAATAATGTTGTGGAACAGGATGCCTGAATTTTCTTTCTATTGCTTTTGCTGAGTTTGGGCAAATCACAGTCCTTTTGTCCCCTGTCTTGCTAAAATAACAATTCTGCAGGCTTATTACACAATTTCATTGCTCAGTGGTTGTTAGAAGTCTTTGAAATGTTCAGATAAAAATTGTTACTGAAAATCTAAGAATTACGGTTATTATGGCAAACACCCACCCATTTACTTTCTAGAAATATATTTATCAGATATTTACTGTACATGTATCATTTTCAAATGCTTATTCTGTGTGAAAAAAGAACACAGCCATTACACATGCATATGAATGTATTAAGTCTTTGAAGAATTACTGGACGTTTAAGAGGTCTGGGCACTGCAGTTCTTGCTACTTAAAATGGGATCAATTTCTTTCTCAGCTTAAACTGAGAAATATTTTAAATTTAAGAGCAGACTATATTCCGTGGCAGAACCCCCACCCCCATAATTCAGAGGAATGAAAACAGTTTCAAACTGAATCAGAATACAATACATTAAATCCAAATTCAAACCTTCTTCCAGCTAATTATATTGCCACAGATGGAGGTATGCAATTTACTGAGCATCTGTGCATAGCAAAATTTTGGACAACGTGGGTGGTGCAACTTTTAAATCATACACATGCTGTGACTGAAGCAAAGCAAGAAGACTCATTGATGAGAGTTATTTTATGATTTCAAACAAACCCAAAGTATTGAATTTCATAGTGCAATTAAATGCATAAAAGCACAGCGGAAAGTCAAGTGCAAACCTGGTTTCATATTGGGAATTAGAAAAACAAATGTGTCCTTCAGGCATAATTCTGCTCCTAAGACAGACTAAAAAAGAAACATGTAGATAAAAACAGGGTGAGAAGCAGAGCTGGTCAAAGAGCAGAAAGTCCTGTTCACAAACAGCATGCCTTATTAGAAAATGGACCGTTCTTCTTGGCATCTTTGCTCTCTTCTAGTATTTACTGCTTGCAGATTTCTTACAGCTGCAGCTTTGCCAGCATAACTCTTCAGCTGGGGAGCTGCTACCAAAAGATTATGATCCGATATGTAGGCAATACTTCCTTGAGTTAACCCCCACTGTTTGGACCTGCTGTGACTCAGGCATCCCAGTAAAACTTCAAAGGCAAGGAAAGAAAGCAAGATGTGATCAAATATGCCCAACCACAGTTATTTGGTATCTAAATCTCTGACTTCTATTAATCGACAGTGTTACAACTATATGCTACTAAATGTATGTCAATGCACCTGATACAATGAGCTCACGGGATGTTTTCTATCACTGGTATTTTGAGTAATATTTAATGTGAGTGCATGTATAGCCACCCTCTAAATTTACTTCAGCCATCTAATACACCTGGATAGGGGCATCAAGCATACTTTGTGTGATGAAAACTAAATCCAAGAGGAAAAAAAAAAAAAGCCAGAAAAGTCACAATCCCATACTGTCTGCACTACCACCAGCAAGTGAATTTGATTATGGATCAAGAGAGGGTAAACACTTACCTTTCCAACCAACCAGCTAGTGCTTGTGCTACAGACTTTCTGCTGCTGTTACGTGTTGTTGCTGGCTTTATGCCTGCTGTGGGAGGACAGATGATATTTGATCTGGCATGAAGTTAGGACTTAGGCACAGAGGGTGCCATACCGACACAAAACCGGTCAAATTTTCTGAATACAACTGAATCAGCAGCCTGGGCTTACAGGGCATCAGCATTTTACATCATCTTGCAGCAGGGAGTTTGATCCAGTACCCAGAGCCCTACAGATGGATTCCCTGTAACATTAAGCCACAGCCTGTGAGGCTACGCGGTGCCACAATCACAGCACCCTCTTTGCTCAGGGTAGACCCTGAACCTCTCCAAATTCACATATGAATTAATACTTTCCTCGAATAGTCTTAGGAAACAGGACTTTCACAAATATTACGTCTGTGCGGAAAACAAGAACAACTTAGCTGAAAGGGGGAAGGGTTATGTCATTCATCTGCTTGTAACAACAGTAGGAAACTAACAATATATTTATGCACAATAAGTCATGATGAGCCTGTTTCCCATCTGCTCCCATGACAAACATGCTTCCACATGCCATTTCTGCCTGCCTTCATTTATGCAGCCCTCACTGGAAGCTTCGGTAAAAGGTTAGTGGATCCCAGAGCAAAGAGGCCATACCAACAAGCACATCTCTTGTCCCTAGTACCAAGTGTTTCCCAGTTTTCATGGAGAGATGAGTTCTCATTGCCCCTGCTCTTGAGGTTCACTTTTGCTACAGGTTTTTGCCTCTTCATCTGCCTCATCCCTCACCACAGTCCAGTCTCCTTAGCTGTGGATCTCACCCTACTTGGTGCTGAGAAAGAGAAGGATCAAGATCTGAAGCACAGGAATTACAGCTCTAAGGAGTAACACTTGTGGTCCTTCTTCTCCTTCACACAGACACTATTCACCCCACCCTTACCAGCAGCCAGAACAGCAAATGCAATTTTTATGGGGTTTTTCTCACTGGCTTTTTATCCTGGTCCCATTCTTATCTCTAGTCTTTTCCCATCCCACAGCTGGAGCATCTTGGATGTTCCCTGATCCCATCCCCTTCCCTGTGGGGCAGCAGAACTGAATCCTGCTGTCCTTCTGAGAAGCCCTTAGCTGCCTCTGGAGATGGATGCAAGCTAAACAAAGATTAGGCTAGTTACTTAATGAGCTTAGTGAGGAAAAAGCAACAATACCAGGATACGCAGCTGACCTGCCATAAAAATCAAACAGTGAATTTCATATAATTGCCTGAACACCTCCTGTCATTAGTTGGCAAACAATACAGAGCTACACAGTGATTGCAAAATCTGTTCACCGAACTATACCAAGTATGAACAAATTCATAAACACTGTCATCTGACTGCAAACATTTCATGAAGAGAAGAAAAGCAAGCCATATTTTTTTCTCAATAAATTGTTTACCAGTAGACATTTGTGATAACGCAGCTATAGAAGTAATATACAATATCATTTTTTATGTGAAGAAAATGATTTGAGTCCATCCAAGGTTATTGTATTACTTGAATGAGATAAATAATTTAAAGGTTTATCCAAGAGTATCAGTCTCAGTGCAAAGATCAATGAAGGTACAAAGCTTCAAGCACTGTGTATACATCCATGGTTACAACCATAAAGGGTGAAATTATTCCATATCTGGCCAGAGCACAGTCTTTGTGAAAGAAAATTTTGCTGTGAATAGCTCTGAATATCTATTTTCATGGTAGTTGGTTTTCTCTATATAATATTTAATTAACAGCACCCAATTTTTCTCCCTTCTTGGAGTTCACCAATTAAAGTAGCATGATGATAATCCACATGAAATGGAGCCATGCAGCATAGCAATCATTTTTAAGTATGACAATACTTTCAAGAACTTTCAGGTAGTTTTATATATTCTAAAGAGGAGAAGAGTAGTTTTTCATTTGGATCATTTAACTAGCTAACTGTCATGCCTATACTGAGCATTTTCTTGAAGGGGTATGTAAGCCCCAAATTTCATAAGATCTCAGCACCCAAATTTAGAAGAAAATATTTTTGAAGCCCTCCGTCTACTGAGGTAAGATATTGCTAGGTACATGACTACACATCCTGACATTTGAAATCTGGCCCTGATATAGGTGCTTCTATGAATGGTGTGTGCCTTTGAAAAATTAAGACTTTCTCATGACAGTGGCTAATCAACACTTTAGTTTTTAAAATGCCACTTTTATTGTTTTACTGTGTTAATTTAAAAAACAAAACAAAACAAAACAAAACAAAACCTAATATGTAATATATACACTTTGGAAAAGTTCTGTAACCTACCTGGGAAGAAGCCAAGAAATGGCTTGAAATAGCCATGATTTTGTTTTACTGTATTTACAGATGCTTAGGGGTATGCAACACCTTGCATTCAGTGTAAGCATCTGGGCTATAAAGAAAGTGTTTAGGACTTCATGGCCCTATATCTTCTATGTGTGAATATGGTTCCTTTTAGCATCTTGCAGTCGATAATGTGTTCTCACCACGTCATGGGATGGTCTGCAAGCTCCACCTTGCCCAGCTCAGGGCTGTTTCATGGGGCAGAGACAGTCTGGCAGCAGGAAATTTGGAAGAAACTGAAGAGGTGGGAGAGAAAGCAGGAGGGCATAGAAGAGGTAGGAAAGTTGGGAAGGGCTAGCAGAGGTTGATGTTCCCTCCTTGACTGCACTACTCCCATCTGATCGCTCTGCACATGAGGGCTTCACTCCAGGGTGGTATTGAGTCCTGAACTACAGGGTGGACCCAGAATCAACATGAGGACAGGCTACATGAGGGGAGTATAGAGAAAGCTGTAAGGAAGACAGCACAACTTTGCAATGTCCTTCAGTGCACTGTGTGTCTAGGAAGAGATCAGATAAATTAGATAAAATGCTAGATCTATTCCTCTTTTCATTCCAAATCATACTCTCCCACTACTTCAGCTTTCTCACTTGTGACACAAATTGTTGCCTATCTCACGTGCCTGGATAAGAAATTGCTTGTTGGGGTTTTGTAAAATGCCTTAAGATCCCTGGCTGAAAGGTTGTGCAGAAATGCAAATCGTTTTTACCTTTCTCTGAAACATTGCAATGTAATCAGTGGACAAATGCAGACAAGCCCAAAAGGCTTGTATTAACCAATAAATTCTTTCTTTAAAAACCCCTACATCAGCATCTGAAATGTAAGTAAAAAGATAAAACTGTTGGTCAAGGAACGCTGGTGGAAGCAAGTGATAAACAACAGGATGAGTGGATCTGAATGGCTCTATCAATTACACTGAAAATAAAACTAATGAAACCCAGCCACATACACAAATACAGTAGTTCTAGTCACGTATCTACTTAAAAATCAAAGGAAAAACATTCAATCCAATAAATTTTAGCAAGAAACCAGCTTCTAGCATTAGTTTGCTGAAAGACCTGCTTCTGCTGAATTGGTTTGCATCGGGATGCAATTATACCACCTCTACTCCGCACTTTTTAGGCCACACCTGGAATACCGCGTCCAGATTTAACCCCGCTCCAGGCCAAAAGAGACATTAAGAAAYTGGAGAGAGTCCAGAGGAGGGCCATGAAAATGATTAGAGACTGGAGAACATGATGAAGAAAGGTTGAAGGAGTTGACTTTGTTCAGCCTAGAGAAAAGAAGGCTTGGGGGCCTTCTCTAATCTAATTACTGTCTTCCAATACCTGAAAGTTTGTCTCAGAGAAGATGGAGGTGCTCTCTTCAAGAGATGCACTGTGACAGGGCAAGAGGTAAGGGACATGACTTGCTTTGGGGRAAATTCCATCTGGATATAAGAAAAAAATTTGTCACCATGAGAAAAATTAAACATTGGAAGAGCTCACCCTGAGAAGTGATGGATTGCCCTTGCTAGAAATATCCAAGACTTGACCTGACAGGTCCTTGGATAACCTAATCTAAGGCCCTGCTTTAGCCACAAAGTTGGATGAGATGATGTCACTTCCAGCATGACCTCTTCTGTGATTCTATGAGTTATAGCTATGTAATGATTGCTAAACAGAAGAAACATTTGATGGTGCAATAAGGAAAAATCATTCTTTAATGATTTGGGGCATACTTTCTGAAGGCTATGCTCCGTACATTTCAAAAGCAGGCTATTAGTTATCAAATATTTGATGATATTTCAATAGAAGAGCCAGCCTGAATAATTTAAAAGGGATTTCAGGAAAAATTTATTAACAAAATGCCTGTTCATCTATCACCAAAAATCTAGCTTTTTTTTTTTTCCAGAGCCACTGTAATTCAGACTCTATTTCTCTAACTTTCTCTATGCATTGTACAGCTTAAGAGGATTGGAAATTTTATTGCCACTGTCACTGTAAGTAAAAAGAAGTACCCAAGACTGATCTTTGGAGAATACCAAAACAGATGCTAATACATTGAAATAAAGATTTCCAGGGCATAATGACACAACAAACAGCACCAGAAGTCATCTGTACTGTTGGTAATTCTGTGTGCTTTTAATTTTGCAACTAATGATTTTAGACAATCTAGTCAAATACCTTTGAGGAATATGAAGAAACAACATTAACTTAAATTCATCAAGGGTAAAAGAAAAAAAAAACACGATTCATGGGAGTATTCCCAGACCTAATGTGTGGATAATGAACAAATTACTCTCCTCTCTATATGCGAGTTTTTATAGAGGGAAAATATGTTCTCAGCATGTTAAACAACAACTGTGTCACCAGAATCAGCCTATAGCGATACAATAAACACCTTTATACAGGGGAAATGTTCTCATTTTCTCCGTAAGTCAGTGAAAAAGTAAAGGGAGACCCAGCATCGTCCCCAACAGAAGTCTGCGGGGAAAGGACAGTTCCTGCAGGTTTCCTTTCTCAAGCCTGAATCAGTGACAATTCCTCTTCCGTGGATGCATATAGGAATCCTCTTTTTACACCCGTCAGCAGTGTTGATGCTGTCAAGTTATATCAGACAGCAGTATGTGGGAAAGATATAATGCATCCTCTGGGAGCTGCCAGTTACCAAGTGGTTTTCTTCAAGCCCTTCATCTCCTGAAAGCTGTGGTCTAAAGAAATACAACTGAAGTCACAAGTCCCAAATTTCACTTCCACTAACATTGCTTATACAGCTTTGGCACTTCAGAGAGGCCTGAAGTTGCTCTCTTGTGAGTGTAATTTTAGATTTCTTTCATATATTTGAGAAGATGGTACAGAAATAATTGAACACATTATGAGTTGTGCCCATTTTCTACTTATCAGTAATATGAAGGCAGGCTGTTTTGTGTGAATTATTCAATTGTCTTCTATTCAGTAGGCAAATATCACATTAAATTTAAATGACAAACTGAGTAACAGATCAGAGATCGGGATTTAAATTTAAAATGCCGAAAAGACCCTTTCCACCATCATCTGTTAAAATACGCTGTGAAAGAGTAGTACCAGATAAGTGCTACCGATGGGAAGGATCCATCTAAATTAAGATTTAGACATGAAAATTCACATAAATCCTAAACCGACATAAATCTCAAGTCAGCGATGATGCCATTTTACTTTCTGGGACTGCCCAGCCATATAAACACCTAAACTCATTAAACACTTGCCCAGTTGGCCAGAAGGTCCCCTGTGGTCATCTATGCCTGCTTCGGCATGTCAACTGAACAGGACCCTGAATGGATAAAGTGTTTCACGTGTCCTGTTGACTCCTTGTGTTTTCAATTGACAAATGCATACCTAACTAGAGCAGACTGGAAAGGACTGTGTTCCCTATGCACCTGGTAGGGTATATAAGGCACAAAAGAACATTCCTGATTTACATACCCAAAGGCACATGCCTTAACCTGGATTCCACCCTAGAATAGTAGTACTTCCCAGTTGTCATTATTATCTAAATATTTCACCTCGCCTATTCTGTCAAGTTCTTAATATAGTTCCAAAGTTATTAGAGCAAACCAGTAGTAATAATAAACATTACTGAACAAGATCTGGTGTGAAAAAACTTTGTTACTTGTTACGCAGTGTAAGATAACACAGAAACCTTTTTTAAAATTCTTATTTCTGAGTTATTTAATGATGACTAAGTCTCCATTTAGATGATTTCCTGTTGTTTAACCTAAATATTAGAGTCACTAATAGAACCTGGCTATGCATTAAAAATAAAAAGTCCTGTATTTGCCAAAAATTCTGAAATCATCTAACCCAGACGTCAGACACTTTTAGACACTCACCATTTCTGAATATAAAACTTTTATATCATCAATGATTCACAAACAACTACATCAAAGCAGCAGCTTAGTTTAGTATTAAGTATTACGAACACAGGAACCGCTGTGCTGAATCAGAGAGGTAGTCCTTCACGTAACTGCTTTAACATAGCGAGAGAGACATCCCAAAGGGAACGCAGCTGCTGTCTCTCCCAAACCTCTCCTGAGTTTCTCAGTATTTGAACTGTTCTTTAAGCTTCAGCACTGTATTCTCTGATTACATGAAAATGTCAGTCCTAATAAAATCATCGTACATTTTTAGCCCTCATCACAATGAGCTTCCTGGCTTGTTCATAAGTGGGAGCTGCATTTCTATCTCTCCATATACCATCTTTCACTGCTGCTACCTGATGATCCTGGTATCATTACCAGGATATGCTGTATCCTCAGCGTACAGATCCCCACTTTCTCTGCAGATACATGTGGGGTCTCTCACCACAGAACCTCCCACTTTCTCCTCCACTTTCAGATACCCACTAAGTCCTCCAACAGCCCCCCGTCCTCCTTCAGACACACACACAGCATGGACAGGCACCAACACCACCCTGCAACAGAAGTATAAAAGTTCTTGTTTTTTTAAACAATGTTAATGAATTTTGGGGTCTTGGCTAGTGTTTTTACTGCTGTAAGTAAGTAAGTTAAAAGGGGTGCAAATAGAGGATGTAACGATATTGAAAGGTGTGGTCTCAATTTTCCCACTATAGGGTTGTACACTTGCTGTACCATTATTGTTAATGTCATGGAGTATCTAAAGGAAGCACAGTATACACCTTCCAATACAGTGGATGATATAGGCAATTTAAAATTCAAACTCATCAACTTAATTTGTGTTAACTGACAATCATGTGTCAGTCTCCGAAGACAAACTCACAGCATTGGAAAAATCTGATTTGAAATTGCTAATTTGGAAGTCATGCAAGCAATGTGGAAGGTAGATCCACAGTATAAGGGCACGGGTTTTCCAAATTCATCACCATTTGTCCTTAATTCTGAGTCTCTGTCCTCTGACACAACCTCACCTTCAGAGGTCTGAAGCATTCTCAAAACAATCTGCATTACAATTACTTTGCACTGCTAAAAAGGAGTCTACGAAACCCAGAACATCTAAAACTAAACATCACTTTTTTCTAAACGTAGCTGATATTATCTCCTTGGGATATAGGTAGGTCCTGAAAAAATAACTTTCTGGACACGTTACTCTTAACAGCACTTGCTGGGGACCTTAGGCATGTTTGCTTTACAGCAGTTGAATTCCACTGAATTCAATGTTATTTCTCTTGGTGCAGGAGAGGAAAGGGAACTGGAAAGAGAGCACACAGCATTTCACAGGTCTTCAAGCTCTGCTGCTTCAGTCCTTCTACTGTGGAGGAACAACTGCCATTTGTAGACTTTTACGCATCTGTAAGCATGCATGTGTTGGGTTATGGGCATCAAGAGAAAATCTCCCAAACCAGCATTGTATCTCCACTATTGGTTCCAAGATGGGGAAGRAAAAAAAAAAAAAAAAGAAAGTGACTGTGGAGAACTCTTCCCAACACCACTAAGAAATACCACTGGATTCCTTGGACTTAACCGTCATGGAGAATCACTTTTGTAGTCCAATAAGCCCTTTCTCCTTTACCTTATTGAAGCAATAGAACAGAGAAACAACAAGGAGGATGAATAAGTAAAAGTTTTAAGACCAGGTGTCCCCTTTAAAGTTTTTTCCCTGGCTGAAGGGTTGTTGGCATCCCTGGAGGCTGACTGTCATCAAGATGGAGAAAGACATATTCTACCCCCTGGGGAATAAGTGCATGCAAAAGATCAATTAATGCCAGAGCAGACATTGCCCCMTCACTCCCCAACACAGGGAACAGAAGCAGGCTTTGCAGCCATACACCTTAGGAGTTCAACAGAGCTTTTGTGGGACAGCAGAATGCTGCTTTCTGCTTCACAGGGTCCCTATATATCTACCCTGAGTTTCTACAGATGGCTAAAATAATGTCAAAAATATTATCCCATCAATCCTTTGCCTGACCATCTATTCTGTATCCATTTTAGGAATATGCTGACATTTTGCATTTTCCAAAGAAGTATACCTTCTTCTTCAAAGTTCAGCTCTCATCCTCCACGTAGTTCAAGACTTTGTCTGTAATGATTAAGCTCAACAGAGTACAAAGAAGTCAGATTCACTCATCTTTCAAAGCTATGCTACTGTGGTTAAAAATCAGCACTTCTGAGAGGTACTAACAGCAGTCATCTCCTTACATGTCACCTTCTGATGTTTATGCATGAAACTAGATTCCTTATATGGATAGATTTCAGTCTCATTTCTCATTATTCAATAAGCTACAGGATATATGAACACACCTTGGTACAGAAAAATATTTAACAGCAAAATCGGTAGTAGAAATACATCTTATTTTAGTATATTTGTATTTTGTCTTCTTCCCTTTTTTATTTTTAGTGTTTGATGGCACAATAAAGCCCATATTTCTCAGTGGCAATAATCAAGAGGGTTGCAACCTGAAAAGTAAGTGCCCAATACTTAATTCTTGACTTTTTTTCATATCTTGCTACTTGTGGTGGTGTTTTTTTAGTGTCTTTTCATTTAGTGGCTTAACTCTTATCCACTTTTTTAACATTAGGCGCAGATCCATTCAAGATGATTATGATGACAACAGTGAAAACAATTGAATAAAATCCACCATTTGTAATATTGATCAACACTTTCCTGTTTGCTACAAGCAGAATTAGAAACCAGCAATGTATTTCATTGGAATTCAATACTTGTGAAAACTGAAAAAATGAGTCGCTATGGTCAGCATGAAACAGGAAAAAAACCATTATTGCTCACTCTGCTCGTTTTCCAAAAAGTGGCGGGTACTAACACATCAAGACACTAATTTACAGAAAGACTTATTGCCCCTTGTTCAAAATTCACTAGTAAGGCTCCTTCCTGACTCACTCACCTTTTTCTCTATGCTCTTTATGTCCTTTATGTCCTTTCAAACTTGCCTGTTGTTCCATAGGAACAGTGCACAGATTTAATCTGCAGCCCAACATTTATAGTATAAAAAACACCTCTGGGTAAACTTCACTTGAACAAAAAAGCAGAAAACAAAGTCCCCAATATCTGATAAGCCAGCCTTATTTCTGCCTTCACTTGTTATTTCCTCATTGTGCAGAGAAAGGGAAGACAGAAAAAAAGAGAGAACAAAAGAAAACCTTCCATGTTTTCCCTTTTAAAAACAACTGCCTTTCACACCAAATAATAATAGCTCACCTTCTATCTGTAATTCACCTTTTCTGGCAGGTGTATTACAAGTTAATGAAACAGAGGAAAACTGAAGTTACATTACATTATTTATTACTGTAAAGGTGCTAGAATAAGTTCTAGTAGCCCTGAATATAGCGATTTATTTTTTCTTCAGAATGTAAACACTACCATATTCTGGTTTCCTGCTTCTCATTTACTCTTCAAGTATATTTATCTACACATAAAAATTAACAAACAGGTAATCTGATATAAAGCATACTAGAAGGAACTCCTGCTCAAGGAAAACTCTTACCAATAGACAGAAATCCTTATCATGTAACTTGAAGATCATCTCAATTATTAATAAATTACACAACCGATGGATAACTCGTGACTGTTGCCACCTCTACTGGAGGTGGAGAGGTAAGTAATTTCATCTAGTGCTTTCTAGAATTTTTTACTATGTGGATTTCATTTTAGGTAGATCAGGGCTAAAATATTTACCAGGAAAACATTAAGGATCTTTTAAACAACAAGCTATTTCATAGCTAAGCTGCACTGGCAAAGCTTATTTAACTGTGAGACAACCATGCATAATTCATAGTTATCTTTTGTTACCTACAAATGTATTTCCTTGCTAGGGGTCATAGCATGACCAAATATTACAATATTTGCCATCTGCTGCAAGTAAGTTCCACTCTCAGGTGATCTTAACCCTTGGTTAAAAGCTGACTTGAGCTTGTAGGTGCTCCGTGTTGCCCAAACCACATAACCTGAGAATGTAATATCTGATAGTAGCAACTCCAAAATGAATGGATATTATTGTCCCATCTGACGTGTCTGTGAGACACAAGCTTTAATGCCCTTGTATTCTCCAGCACATGAGCATGAAAGCTGCCATTTTTACCTACAGGAGTAGGAGCAGGACCTAACTGAAGGTCATACGGTAAATCTGGTAGAGCCAGGAAGAACTTAAGAGCTCCTGGTTTTAAGACTTGCCTACTGATTGTACCATCTAACTGAGAGCAGTTAAATATCAGCACAGCAAACGTTCCCCCGTATGGCATTGGCAATATTTTATAAAATGAGATGTGAACTGCAAATACATTATTGTAGAGGGTACAAAGACTTGCTTATAATCATTCTTCAGAATGTGATAGATTAATATTGAAGAAAAAAATGCATAAWTTGAAATAACAAAGAACTGCTGGCATTCCTACAGGACTTTTCTTCCTGAAAGTACAAACTAGCGCAGTGCCTGTAAGTGAACTTTCAAAACCACTCACCGTTAACCTAATCCTACTAGCATGAGTGAGAGCAAGGGGAAGCAATGGAGAGATCTTTAAGAATCCCACCAGGAATGTTTCAAACCACTCTTGCTCATTGTATTTAGAAATTGTTCAGAAATGCACAGAAACTACAACCAGGAGATATACATGGGCACAGGACCGCAGAATACGAAGTGACACACTCCCGCGGGAAGGGAACACACAGATTAAGAAATCCACTTAAAACTGCAGACACGATGTACGAGGCTTTCTTGAGGAAGCAAATTTTAGATCACTCCTCTAATGACAAGTGTTACATAAAGACTGTGCCTCTGACAGGCATTTGTTCGGAAAGGCATGCTGCGTGTTGACTCACACGGCTGGGACTACCCCAGAGCTTTTGCGAGTCCCGGCGGTATGCATACAGCCTAACTGTTTACAGCGAGGGAGGGGATGGATGGGTACATTAGCAAGGAAGGTAGGAGGGAAGATAACTAGAGGCGTAGCGTGCTGAGATATACACTTCATCCTAAAGCACTTTCTCAGTAAAGCTCACCATTCCTCTTTAATAGTTGCATTGCAGTATCAGGGCAACACAGGAATTTGTTGACAAAACGAAGACTTAAAAGCAGGCCCTCAGAGCATCAGGCTGGCGTTGCACTGCTGCATCCTTGTGCTGGTCCCTAAATGCATCCAGAGGAGGGCAACACAGCTGGTGACAGGGCTGGAAGGCATGTCCTATGAGGAGCGGCTAAGGACTTTGGGTTTGTCTAGTGTGGAGAAAAGGAGGCTGAGGGGCAACCTCATTGCTCTCTACAGCTTCCTGAGGAAGGGGAGTGGAGAGGGAGGCGCTGATCTCTTCTCCCTGGTATCCAGTGATAGGACGCGTGGGAATGGTTCAAAGCTGTGCCAGGGGAGGTTTAGACTGGACGTTAGGAAGCATTTCTTTACCGAGAGGGTGGTCAAACACTGGAACAGGCTTCCTAGAGAGGTGGTYGATGCCCCAAGCCTGTCAGTGTTTAAGAGGCATTTGGGCAATGCCCTTAACAACATGCTTTACCTTTTGGWCAGCCCTGAAGTGGTCAGGCAGTTGGACTAGATGATCCTTGTAGGTCCCTTCCAACTGAAAATATTCTATCCCATCCCATCCTATCCTATCCTAAATAGGCTTTTGAGGCAACAGCGGGGAATAGCATTGAACAGCTAGGACTTGCCGGGTATGGGTGGGACGGCTCAAGGTGAAAAGCACATCCTGTTACAAAACAAGAACAGAATCTGGCCCAGCTGCTGTTTTTAACTAGATAAAGTGGGAGTGAGCTACGTTTTCTACCTAGTGTAGCTCTTTTCTAAAGCAAATTTTGCAAAGTGTCGATGAGTTCAAAGCTCTGCCAAAGCACAGGTTTTCAAAGGAAAAATGCACCAAAGATTCTCTGCAAGAATTAAGGGGCCGCAATCTTCCAAGGGGTAGATAGGCAGATATTTTTATATTTCATATCATGCTGAATAAATGCCATCCCTCTTTGCAATGCAGCTATTTTTGAATCCTAATGAGTTATTTGAGTGATAACCAGCAGCTATATTTGTTGAAAAATGAACGCATTTAAGTGATACGATTCTATTTTAATATTTATGAATTTTAAGCTTCATAGAAACATTGAAATGTGATAAATATCAGCAAAAGTTTTTTCCAGTCGCTGAAACTGAGATTAGAATAATGTTTTGGATTGTGGTTTATTCATTACATTTCAAAGGAAAAGACAACAAAAAGTCTAAACCGCTCTCCCTCCTCTCAGGCCTACAGCAGTAATGAATGATTTACGAGAACTTTCCCAAGCTGAGAACCACCAAACTCTTATTTTTTAAAACATTTGCCTTTTTTCTGTTTTCCACTAGTCACCTATGCAAAAGAATTACAAGCAGGATTTATAGGGCTGATTAAACACCGGAGGCAGTAGGCTGTGATGTACCTAGAATCCAAGTTTTCACAATACTTACTGTCTTATATTAAATGAAACAATAAAATGTTTATATTACTCTGTAAGATTTTAAAAAGATTTTGAGGGGATCCACTGAAAATGGTCATAACTTTCATTATGAAACAACTCGAGAAAGCTCAAAAGATACTTTAGCTGCTCTAGCTAGCCTTGTGCCCATACCATGATCCCTCCAGCAGCATATCCAACTGTCTGTCTCCCAGCCTCTCCAACCAGGATTATTAAATRAACCAGTTAAAATGAAAAAAAAAAAAAAAAAAAAAAAAACCAAATAAAAAAAAAAAAAAAAAAAAAAAAAAAAAATCCCCTTTTAATTGCATTCTCATTTTGCCTTTTTTTAGAAATGGCTCATGAACAACAGTGTGCAAATATATCACTCCACACAGGGCTTGTGGGTGTCCCACCTCTCACAGCAGCAGAATACTAATGCTTCCCAAAACCAGTTATTATATAGTTATGGAAAAGACAGATAATGGAATGAATCAATTTATTCGACTGCATTGTCTTCAGAACAGCCAGCTTAAGCCTGAATTTTGCAGTGCAGYTCTTCTGATCAGGCCAGTCTGATCGGTGTCTCTTGAGAGAGGCAGAGACTGAGCCTGGGTGCTCTCTGTAAGTCCGAGGGTGCCTCCCCGAGCACGGGCAGTGGTTAAAAATACTAAAACGCCACATCAGGCTGGCTGTAAACTGCCTGTAGGTGGTCTGGAAGCTGCCTGAATTTCCATGGTGTGAACCACCACCTTCCCTTACAAAAGAATTTACCAGAGCAGGAACTCCAGACGGCTTAGATTTACCAAAAATTTGAGGTCTATAATACACAACAAAAGACGATGGTTACAGTGATGGAAATAATTTTTGAACAAATGTAGCTGTATTTTTTCCACTGCTGCTGAGGACACATTTAGCTAACTGAAGAAATCAGGACCAGATTTAAGGTCTGATGCAGCACTCAGTGAAGTAAATAATAAGATCCTCTACTCTTGCCTTGCAGAAATTGATTTCTAAACATTTTATAAATGTTGCTAGAAATATGCCTTTATAAATGGAATATTTCATTTACAACATAGGTTCCTGAAGACTTGCTGTAATATTCTGTTTATCAATTTTTATACTGAAGCTAACTGGTATAACCTTAACCCAAGGAATATGAGGGCAATAATCTATACTTTTCCTATGAGATTTTTCCCGATGTTTTATTTAAAGTTCGGTTTCCTAAACAAATCTGCATATGGTCTTGACAACATACATTTTTAAATCCAACAAGGCAACTTTGGCACTACCTTACAAGAATTCACTATATACAGATTATTAATGCTAATAACAATGCCTAGTGTTTCTATATAACTGTCATTGCTGGAAATATTGTGGGTTTGTAACATCAAGACCTTTATTTCTTTAAACAAAAAGCACTTGCTTTTAATACTTTAGTATTTTTTTTTAGACAGCTTATTATACAGCTGTTATCTTAAACTTCTGGCATCTGAGAACCCATTATACAGTCCTAGCACATCCTGCTAAGTAGAGCTGGCTAATTTTGACAGCAAAATTAATAAAAATGAATAAAAGTGCTAAGCCGCCTTCTTCATTTAAAACTATAATCAGGACCAAACCAAGACGTCAATTTAATAGCACCCACAAATGCCTACAGTTTGAATATTTTCCTTTCCAAATATTCTTTTCTTTATATTAAACATTAACCCACAAGGAAAAAAAAATGCAGTAGCAAATAAACACAGTGAAAAGCTTTTCAGAATGAAAAACTAGTATTTATCCAATGAATAACCTTTACTCAGGCAAGAGAAGCACAGTATGACTGAGGAAAGAAGGAGAAAAAAGGGGAATGATTAAATGATTTAGACCACAGTAATCTATAATCTGGTTTCCATTCAGTTCCATTTGCACAGGCTACAATCTTTCTTACTGCCATAACTCAAGAAAGGCTATTCTTCTTTGAAAAATAAATGTAATTATACTTATAAAATATTTTTTTTATGCAGAAATATACTGGGTTACTCATTGCTGAGCACATTTTCACAGTTGTTATATGGTACAGTAAGACTGCCAGTTAAAGCCCGTTAATTGGTAAGTTAATACAATCTAATTTATTTTTTAAGTATTATGGAATGCATAAATATTTCTATTTTACTGCTACATCTAAAAATTATAACTAGTCCTTCAATCAATGTATTTTACAGTACTGAATAGCTAGTCCAACTCTGTTTAATTTCCAGTAAAGCTTACTGTTAAGATTGGTAGGTATGTTAGTGCTGTAGCACCTCTACAAATTAGAGGAAATTAGAAAAATCTAGTATGTAATTTTTTCACATGAACAGAGATAATTTCCAAGCATCCCAGAAAATCCTGAAGGAATCTTTCCCAGCTTTCCACATACTTTTCCACTCTCTCCTCCACCTCTTCCAAGCACACAGTTACTGTTTGCTCTGAAGAAGGGAAGGTTTCCCTTGCTAGTAGTGACCTCAGAGCAAATATACATGGATAGCTGGTTTGAAAAGACAAATTTTAGCCAAAAGGACATTCTGAAGTGAAGGTCCCAGGTGGAAGAAGAAACTTTTTTGACTTCCAGAAATACATCATTAGAAGAGCAAGTTTGGTGCTTTCTGCCATCTGACACAACTGTTGGCCAATGAATCCCCTCATCTCCTCCCATTCAAAATCTGGCGCTCAGATTTAGATTTTTGTATGGCTCACAGTGAATAAAAGCCAGTGCATTTGTTTTCTTTAATTCCTGCTTGCTTCCATGGTCATGCACGAATTTCTGCTGTCCCATGAGTTGCTGGAGCATATAAGTCGAGCTTCAACCAGCTGGAGTCTCCTGCTTCAGCTGATGTTTTAGTTAAGTGCTCTGCTCACTGCAGCTGAGGCAGGTTTTTCCTGCCCATATGGAGGGAAACAACATCTACATATGGGATATAGTATACGGGGAAAATTGTTGATGCAAGATATAATTTATGATGACATTTAACTCTCTTTAGTATTGATTTGTGAAAGCTGGAGGCTGGGCATTTTCAGAAAAGGATCCCCAGTCAGGGAATGCATTTCTTGTTTTGGTTTATTAAAGCCCAAATTTGACAATTCTGTGTCACTCTGTCAGACTTTTTTGCCTGTCCCTGTGACCGGTAGGTGCAGATGAAGACAGATGTCTGGGTCTTGCAAGTTTAGTTTTCCAAGTGGCCTTTTTTCACACTTATTGCATAGCTTCTTCTCCAAGAACTACTGTCTGCCAGTTTATGGCACTTTGAAAGATAATACTGAAGCAGCCTGTTAGAGAAGAGACGTGCCTTCATACTACCAGTAGCTTTATTCTTGTCTGGTTTTCTTGCTTTACTGTATGGCTAAGAGAGAGCTTTCTAATTCACTTTTTTAAGGCTGAATTTGGTGATTCCAAATGATTATGAAGATGTTTTGATGACAGCGTACGCCTGCTCACTCAGTCCCACAAACCACAATATCTCCACTACAAGGCAGCCATGCAACTGGCCCATTACTACACCCCTCCTCATGACCCCTGAAGGACTGGGGAGCTACAGTCCAAGACGCTTACTGAAACCAGTGGGATTCATTGTACTAATGTCAATATATTTTGGATCATGCCACGTTTTAGGTCAAGGGACTTACGTCATAACAAAAGGGCTGTGGAAATGGGATGGAAAGGTTTCAATTTTTTTCTTTTTTTTTTTTTTTTAAATCAATTTAAATAACACAAAGTATTCCAGATAGCATAACACTTGGAAAGAGTTCCTATAATGGATATCTTGCAACCCTTGCAAGCACCTTCCTAATTCCCCAGGAAAGATAGCTTTTATTAAAGCTAACCAGGGCAAGCTGTGATTTACCACCATGCCTCCATCCTGGATCAAGGCGCCAACGTGTAACCAGCTGAGAAATCACTGCTGAATGGCTCATAATTCACACTCCCTACCTCAGGATGCACCGCAGGGGGACAGGATCTTTTCTGCAGTCCTGCTACTGTTACGAGCACAAGGGTAGAAACATAAAGAATCAAATACAAGGTGCATTGAACTCACTTGCTCAGTACAAGTACTATAGGCTTTCAGTGTTTTAAACTCACCACCAGTCTTGGTGAAGAGCGTGTTGAACAGCAGTACTGAATTTCCAGCCCTGCTCTGGCAGGACAGATGAGAGATATAATGCAATCTGGGGCACAAAGATGTTATGACATTGGAGATGGGCAACACAAGCAACTAGAGTGAATTAGAAGGATTCACTGCCTTTTTGCAGAAAAATTACAGATGCTAGGTAGWGTAGACTGTTTGCACATGTGACATCCAAGCACGGTCATAATAACTGTCATTGCAGCCTGATTTGAAAATGGACAAGAGAGGATAAAACTTGACTAAATAATATGAAGGAAGCATAGGGTAAATTGTTTTGTGGGATCTTTCATATTGTAAAATTTCTAAAGGGAACTAGATGGAAACCCTATGTCTGGGACATTGTTATCCTCAGAGTAGAAATGCACAGCAAATAAAACATTAAAGACCAAATTTCAGTGGTAGGAGGATGAGCTACATGGGATGCCCTTTCTGTTTTTCAAGCCCCTGATCTTCTCCAGTTCATGACAATGCATCACAGCATCTCAGCAGAGTGTTTCAAGGCTTTAGAGAGACAGCATAACCCTCCTGGCTCCCAGAGCTCATTCCCCCAGCAACGTTTCAGAGTACAATTCCACCTCCGAGTTTCCTTACAGCAGCACAGGAGCTTTCTGCCTTTCCCTTCTCCATCCTCTCACATGTTATTGCTCCTTCAGTGATGCTGACTCAACTGTTTTTGTGCTAAACTAATTTTGTGAAATCTTTTGGGTTACATAAACCCTCCCCCACCCACTCCCCCCCCCCCCTTTTTTTTTTAACTGTGATCTTTTCACTGGTCTGATGAATCAGAATTTGGAAGGGGTAATAAACTATGGTGTATGTGGGGGAAGGAAGGGATAGTAGTGGCTGAGGAGAGTAAAGAATGGGAAACTCCAACCTGCTTTACCATCATGTTGCCATCGTGAAATTGCGTTTTCTCTTTGAAGTGCATCCTCCTCTGAGTAAAACAGATGAGCAGAATATATTCATTTTGGTTTTGAGCAGCCTGAGCACGCAGATGGCACAAGGAGAAGCTGCAGGCACCTGCCAGATGAAACACTGGGTGGGACTGAGACAGCCCCTGAGCTGTTCAACACTGCAGAGATATTCCTGCCTGCTTAAGCGAGCTTGCTCCAGCTACCTCAGTAACAAAGAAAATCATTAAAATAAACAAGTTTTAAGTACAGTCAGTCCATTAGTTTCAGTTTCAGAATATACAGCTCCTATTCCATCAAAATTTGGAGTGGTGAGAAGGCGGAGGCACAGCTGCTACGCTACAAGTGAATCCCAGGAATGATTCTGCTATTTACAGAATATCTGCTCTAGAGAGTGACAGAAGTGAGTGAGGTGGGATAATTAACTGATATAGTACAATGCTATAAACGGAATCAATCAGGTGCAGACCATTTAACGCAGTATTTGCATTACCTAAACCATGTATTTGTATTATGAGAGACATGATAACAGCTGGACAGGTTGCAGTCTTTGCCCACCTAATACATTTATCTTCTATTTTGTTCTTTTTACAACAAAAGGGTTTTTTTCAATGTGAGACTTAAGGAGGATTAATAATGGGTACAGCAGAATCAGCAGAACACAACCACATCTGACTCGATTAGGACAATTAGACCTGCTCTATAAAATRCTGTTTAAAACTATAGAAATTGCTCTGCCTTTTCACTCTTGTACACGTAGTTGATCACTACCAAAGACAGGATATTAGTCTAGAGAGATCTTTGGTCTTTCCTTTTATGCATTCTCTGGATTGTATGTTCTCAGAAATGCATGAATTAAGGACACTAAAACATTCCTTTTTCATATTGAAGATAAACTACAGCATTTTTTATAACGTTTTTTATCTACTACCTTTAAATTAGCCTGGAAAGAAAAGTATTAATTTTCTTTGCTGCTCTTATGCCTTTGTTTTCATTACAATATTCCCTAAGGAAAGCCCCAAGGCCTTTCCACATTCAGAGTCCAACATCATTCCTTCATAAAGTCCTTTGACCAGCCTGCAAAGTGAGTGGAAAAAGAAGATAAATGTCCACATTTTCTAAATGAGCTGCTGGCAAAAACAATTGTTAGGTTCATAACTGGTTATCATAAATAATTAACTTAGTGAACTACTATCCAGTTGAAAGAAACTATTGTCAACAGATATCTTCTGCATACCATGCTGGTACTTACTAGATGGGAATACAGGTCCCATCTGAGATGACAATTTCTGTTGCTGTTTTGTGTGTAGCTGAGACTCTAAATTAGACCCCCCCCTTCATTCTGCCACATTTGAAAATAAATCAAATAAATATATAGAGAAAATGATTAAGCCACTTCTTCTTTCAAAGTGTTTGTTGAATGACYGCCACTCATTTCCTATTACCCTTCTTGCAAACGTCTTTCCCATTTTGAAGTATTCCTCAGTTGTTTTCTGCTCCTGTACCAAATTTGAATGCTTTGCTATATTTGTTTTTAATCTTTTCACTAATGCACCAAATGTTTTGCTTGTTGGGATGAATATTGTATAACCTAAAATCCCCTCACTGTTTACTTTCTTCTATCTTTCATGTCCAGGCACTTCATCCTTTCCCCTATACGTATATATAATGTGTTGATTTGTACCTGATCCAGAGATTATCATATTCCCAATGTCACCTTCCAGTCATCCTGCTACTACTTACACAAAATTGTTCCATTCAGCATAATCTCCGTTTTGTGAATAATTCTTTTCAATTAAACAAAATGTAGTCTCTAATTAGCATTTTACTTATGAAGTTCCTTTGCCCTTTGTACCACTGAGTTTTTCTCTTTCCCTTTCTTATTTATTATTCAGGTGATTGCAAGCTGAAGATTTTGCATGTTTCCCAAAATTTGGTATCCAAGATTTTAGCTGGGGCACTGATAAATCTCTCCATCTTTCCAAGAGATTTCTTTCTGATTTTAAAAAATATACCTAATTCGTCTCTTCTCTTAGATCTGTAAGGATAAACTTTGAGTAGTTTTGGAGTTGAATAACCTTTTACCATTCTCTTGTTTCTTACTGATTCTGCTTGGATGCTAATTTCCCTCTGTCTTTTCACACATGGAAAATGAACATTGGGTTCTACTGTTCATTCTTTTTATTAAGTATTATAGGAAAAAACAGTTCAATGCAGTTTTCCTCCCTGTTTTTAAACAAATTGTCATTACCATTTCTAGAAGCTTTTCTACGTTGTTGAGGTTTTTTATAATACACAATTTTGGTTTTTAACCAACTTTACTTTCATTATTCAGATTTATTTTTCTCTTCCATGTTGTTAAATTTATTCTGTTACACTTCCAGGATCAATCTCCATTTACTTTTCTTCAAATTATTTTATTTGCATCTAGCTCTTTACTCTTTCTACAAAGGCAACATGCTGTATTGCTGCTGCAGATGAGTTGCGTAATTCTGGAGTACTTGTTTAATCATGAAACAACTATTTATTTGACCCCGCCCCTGCCACTTTCAAACATTCATCAAAATAGCACCTTTTTCCAAAACATGCTCTGCTGGACTATAGTAACTATGCTCTGGAAAGGAACAAAAATGCTCATCAATTGGTCTCAGGGGGTCACGATCTTTGGTCATAACTGTGCATTACATTCGTGAAAAAATACTGGATTTTGAAATACTTGTCATGAAATTTCTCTAGTTATGATGAATCTCCCTTTCCTCTTCAAACGTAAGTGTTTTTTCTTGACAGGTTCCTCTTCTATTAGTAGTAGGGATGTTGAGATGTTGAGGGGGAGTTGTATTATGACCCAGAGCACATACTGAAACACAAAGGACAAATATGGGGATAACATCTCCTTTGCTCTTATCTCTGTCTTTGGAAATGTGCCCACTTGGTACAACCACAAACTTGAGAACTTCTTTTAGGGGCTTCAGTGCACTTACTTGTAGGTAAGGGTTTTTTTTCTAGTAATGCAGCTGTTATTTACTAATTTATGATGCCATTTGTTTTCACCCTGATACATATGATGTTAAAAGTACAATAAGAATTACTTTAATAGATTTAAGAGGGTTATTTTTCTACTTAAAATGTCTACTGAGGATCACTTACACTCCCAAATACTGCTTAGAGTAAGAAATTGCCTCTTAAACTCCTCTTTTCAGTTGCCATCCAAAATTTCAAGAACGTACACAACCGATACTAGCATTCAGAATAGATAAGAGGCCAAATATAAACAACATGACCATGACAAAAAATATTTGCTTGCTCATCTAAATAAGTATTTTGGCCACATGCTTCCCTCATATTGTACAGCATCGTTTCCAGTCAGGTTTGATAGAGAGCACAGAAACAATGAGCAAAACCAACTCAAGACAAAGATGTCAAGCACAAGTTAATCAAGTCATAGTGCCCCAAACAAAATAAAAATAAATTAGGAAAATACAGCACAGAAAGGAACATTTTATAGACAAAGAACAGTTCATACTCTGTTGAAAGCCTAGTTATATCAAGATGTTTGAAAGCCAGTATGGAAAAATATTTCCTATTGTAAATTGCAATATGGTAAGAAAATAATTTCTGAGTCTACTTATTTTATGTCAGGACATTTACTGTAAATTATTGATGGAATTATGCAAGTCCATTTCTGATCTCATGTACTTCATAATTTTAATTCCTTCGGTTCATTGGGCACATCAAGAAAGGCAAAGAAATGTACAGTGGTACAGAAGAAAATCAAGGCTTTTTTTGAGACTCTGATCAGAGTATCATCTAATGCCTTCATTGCCCAGATAATTTTCTGATTTCATATGGACTCAAAAAGTAGCATGAAAAAAAACTTTCATAATCTAGGAACTGAGGTAAAAATAATATATTGTTGCTAAGATTAGGTCTTGAAGAGATATTTTGGGTCTTGTGAGCATTTTGTACAATTAGCAAAATAATAAATTATTAAGTCTAATGGAAACCTTTATTAAAAGACTTAAAAATACCTTCATGGAGCTCAGCAAAAATTTTATCTGGCTGTTTAGTTTCTAAAATAAATGGAAACATTGCTTGTGTACACAAAGTGGCTGCTGGATCATTATTGTTTCTTCTTTACTGAAATGGAATAACTATGAAAAAAAATGACCGCAATTGTCCAGTCTTAAAGTTCTCTTTTAACCTTCTTATCTTTTGGACTCTGACTAAACATAATTCATATGCAATCCTCTACAATGTCTTCAAAATTTTACAACCTTGCTCCCTTTGTTTCTCACACCCTAATCTTACCTTACACAACCACCCAACAGAGGGTGTTACCTTGCAAGGGGGGTATGCAAGTTCCAGGAACAATAAATGTGTCAGGAAAGATCTTTCTAGCAGAAAAACTACTAAGAGACCCAGTGACTTCTGCATACTAACCGAAAAACAAACAAAACGCCACCAAACAAACATGCAGATATGGCCTGATCTTACACGTTACAGATCCCTGTGCTGCTCTCTTTTATATGTCTGCCCCACACTGAAGGCAAGGACTACAAACCTACAGATCCTGTCCACAGCTGCAGCAGAAGTGGAGAGATGGATCCATGTCCCACTCCTGAAATAAAACTCACACATAAGACAAACACTCCTTGTATTAAGGAGATTTTCTTATGCTCCCTACATGGACAAGTGCTTCCTGTATTTTAAAAACCACAAAGAAAATTACACAACTCTTCCCCAAAAAACTCTTCCACACTTGTCTCCAAYGTTTTGGCTCCTTGTCTTGACTGGTACATGGGATCAGCACCCTGGGGTTCTTTTCTGTCAAGAAGAGTCTTTATTCCATTCAACTAAATAAAAAATACGCACACATGCACAGAAAACATATGACATAACATCTGCCAGCCATGACCTTGTGCAACCTTCATAAGATTTTTCTTTTATGCTTTTTTGTCTGTTCATATTATTTTTCATTTCACCCTTCTTGATAGAAGACATYTATATTATAAACTATATTCATTATCCATAATGCAGTACTGTTTAAACATTTCACAGGTAGTTAAGTATTTTCCTTGCATAGAAACAATATTAAACTCCTCTGTTGCAACTAAGTGTTCTTTGGCACACTGTTGCTGTGCTTTTTTACTCTGTATGGACAGGTACTTAGTGCAGGGTGATTTTGCCTCAGTTTGAAACGTGCCATACCGACTGTGACCAAAAGGCAGCTATATATTCAAGCCATAGCACTCTTTCCCCTGTAATTCCTTAATTCCTACTTCTAACAGAGCTACCATGCTATAATATCAACCAACATTAAGTTTAGACTAGTTTGAAAGGTTTCCTGTAAATCCCTCAACCCATCTGTGCAGGATTTCATAATGTCAGAGGAGAGCTGCGTATGAACAGCTCCTGCTAGCCCAAATGCAAGGCAGCAATGAAAATCTTTTATGTGTCCATGGGAAAACAATAAAACTTCCTGACAGCATCTTGCACTGTTTTCCAGTTATCACTGCTGTTCATAAGGCTCTGAAAGTTTTCAGAGGAGATAGCTGGATTGGGAGCTGGACTCCTTGGGGAGTTAGTAATGAGCTCTAATGCCTTTTGCTTCTAAATTGCTTCTGCTGACTTAAAGTTTTATTATCATCTTGAGAGTAGAGTTAACAGGCCCACCTCCAGCCCACCATCATCACTTGCCTCTCTTTCTGCAGGGTCACAGAGACGGGTGAGTCAGTGAAACATCCCCGTCTTAGGGCTCCTTTGCCTTATGAATCTCTCTGGCTGTCAAAATAGCAGGTACCTCCATCCCGTTACTACACCTTGCTGCTGTGATGCACCCACTGTTCACAGTAGATGAGCTGTCTTTTGGACTTGGACTAGGTCAGCTGCTCCCTACGGGTGGGGTAACCTCCCTCTGCTGATACTAGTGGAGCACTCATGGATCAGTTACATGAACTGCAGATTGATTGCATAAATCACACGCAGAATTTTAAAAGCAGAATCACGATGTTATTGTTTTTTGGTTAAAAAAAAAAAAAAAATTTGCAGTTCATAAAAACTCCCCATTGCAGAATAAAAAACCCTCCCTGCTCATACCAATTTGCTTCTTCCTTCCTGATAAACAAACACATCCCAAGATAACAGCCTAACAAAACATCTATGCAGGCAGCCAGCGCAACCCCCCTGAGAATGCCTTATTTCCCCAAAGAGTCAGTTCATGAATGATGTGATTTACCACATTTCTGGATGTAACTGCTGTGCCGGCTTCTTGGGGCTGGACAACACTTGAAAACCTGATCTCAGGTGAGTAAAGGGGTGAATTGATCCTGTTGCAGAGGGAAGGAGTGGTACCGTGCTCCGGGTGACGTTGAAGGCCAGGGGGGTGGCAGGAGGGCAGGCACCTCTGCTCCCTCTGTCCCACAGCCACACCACAGCTGAAAAGATAAATGCTTTCATCATGCAGTTACTGCTCCGAAAATTGATTTGATTATGACATTGTGCCTTGCCAGGAGAGTGCGACCCACCCAGYGTCAATCCATAGAAAGGAAAAGTCTGTGAGTTTTGAAAAAGCACAAGAAAATTCAGAGGATTTAGGTAGTTGAGCAGAAATGAAGTCGTGGTTGTTGATGAGAAAAATCTGGCTCCTTGCAGAAAGAGAATCAAACCATATATCCCCTCTCCAAAATAATTCCTGCCTTTGTGAGATCCTCAGAAGAATGAAATAAGCATCAGTTGGGGCTGCCAAATGAGATGCAGCACTGCTGCACTACGGAGCAACAGCCGCAGAGAGTGAACTGAACGGGATCTAGAAGAAGCAGGGAGCGCAGTCATGAAAAACTGCCATGAAACCTGATTTGAATCTTTATTCATTTGCTACATTCTTCTCCTTATAGTCTTTATTATTACTTATGTTCTCCATGTTGTAAAAGGCAAAAAATAAGCAGCACAGAGTTTCTGTGTTGAAGCCAGACTTGTGGCCCACAGCAGAAGAAAGTCCATGCCGAAAAAACAATGACTAATAACACTTGTGAGACATGTTGTGTCAACATGTGTGACAGATGCCAATCAGTAGGACTCCAGCTGAGCCTCAGCTACAAATTTAAGACCAGAAAAATTCTGGAGGAGGGCTGAAGACAATAACATCTTTTCACCGAGATCAGTTTGGGCTGTTTGTACCTGCTAAGCTCATAGGAGTAAATCTGCCCCCAAGCACGTGCCATGTGGATCATACAATTTGAACACAGGGCATATGCTCAGTTGCTATGCAGTTTCAACAAAAGTCATCTTTATCATAAAATAGTATTTATTTTAAGAGCTATAAATTTTTCAATGCATAGTGGGTGCAACAACCTGTGACTCATTAAAGCCAGCCCATGCTGCTGCCTGTTGCCCTGGCTTTGCTCATCCTTCCTTCATCGCTGGCAGCGTACCTAGGTGTGAGGCTGTGAGATCGCAGGGGCTGCAAATGGCTCTACATCATTTGTTTATACAGTGCTGAGCCAAATTTTGGTTCAACAAGCAATACAGCTATTAAACAGCTATAGTGGTATGTAGGCAAAGCACTTAGGAAACTCGGTCAGTATTAGAGAGGTATTATATTAAAAAAGGAACAAGCTCCACATGGAGGACGTGTTGAGAATCATCTACAGCATTCAGCTTGAATTAAATTAGCTTTCAGTAGACCTTTGAGGTGGTATGTTCAGAAACGAAACTAATGTCATTCTTTATGTCAGGGAGAAAAGCCAGTCACACGCTGGGGCCACAGACCTTGGGCACAAACAGATGAGAGCTGGAACGGATAGTTCAGCCGGTCCGTCCTTCTGCCAGAGCAGCACTGTTTTGAATGACTGACTCCCTAGTTGATGTGTTCAGAAGAGATTCAGGTTTGCGTGGCATTAGGAAGCCCTTTGGAAACAGATGCGGTCTGTTGGGATACATTTTAAGAGAAGAATCAATAGACAGAGCAGGAGAGAGAAGTTAGACTATAAGACAGCTGGTGAATCACAAACATATGGTAAAGGACTGTGCCAAAGGAGGAAAAATGAAAAGAAGTTGAAGCAGAGATTTTTGAATAGGAGGCAGAGAGAACAGAGCAGAAGAGAGGTGAGGTAAGTCTGTGGCTGAGTGGGGACCGAGGCACAGAGATTACAAACACCAGACATATACCCTGAGACTATGTGTGCAGAGATCACATGGGATATAAATTATAATGCCGTGATCAGAAGGACTCTCCATTAGCACCCGGTGCAACGCATGCTCTTTCTCAGTGAATTGGAGAGAGCAGGAACTGCTGAGCTCTGCCCCATCCACATTACAGTTGTATATAGTGCCAGGATACAGAGGCTTGCTGAGCCAGAAACATACTCTCCATCCTAAGAAAAAAAAATTGAATTTTGGAGGCAAAATTCTCCCAAATTGGAACTGAAGCTAAACTACAAAAAAAAAAAAAAAAAAAAAAAAAAAAAAAAAAAAAAAAAAAAAAAAAAAAAAAAAAAAAAATTGAATTTTGGAAAAAATACT
>JAYKAV010000922.1:1316282-1328923 GCA_035582835.1 Phoebastria nigripes | reverse complement strand
CAAAACCCAAAAAACAAAGAACAAACCCTTTTCTTTTTCCACTGTCAGGCTTGATCCTGAAACTGCTGAAGCAACTTGAATGGAATTCAAGTCTGCAGGAACAGATTACCCTGAGTAGAGAGACATAGTATGGGACATAGTATGGGAATAAGGGAATTGGGAGCCGTAAACTCTGACTCCCACGTGTAAAAGCAATATTCCTAATTTCCAGTTATCCTCACAGTTTTCAAAAAGCCAATTCTGCGCAATTGACATTTTCTAATAAAAACTACTCCACTGAAAAGTTATCAACCAGTTTCTACTTTCTCATTAGAAGTAATAATAAAAAGCAAAACAGAACCCTCTTACAGGACTGTGGGGAAAACAAATAAATTAAGAGTAATGGAGAATCTGAACTAGTTAGACATAAGGATAGAGACAATAAACAGAAGCAATACATCAAGGAAGATATTTGAAAGCATAACACAAGATTGCTTACACAGACAGTTATAAAGGATCGCTAGAGAGAAACTTCTTGCTTAGACTATAGTATAGAACAGAGGTCGTGATTTGAAATCAAGATGTAAAATTATGCATGGATAAAGCACCTTCCATAAAAGTTTTGGTCACGTAGTCACCAATGGGTTTAAATGAGTAAAAATGAGTCCCAACACAAGGAGAATAAAATAGAACATTTTAAAAGTAATGATAGGAAGTGTAAAATAATGATAGGAAGTGTAAAATGGAACCTGAACAGAATTAAAATAAACAAGATGCAGCAGTACAGGCCACAGAACAAGCAAATGAATTTAATGTTGAACCAAAGCTTTCAATATCCAGGGTGCAGTTATACCTGAGCAAGACTTCTAAAGGCCGCTGCAGTTCTCTGACATGTCTCTTATCTGGGCTGTGCTCAGAACCGGACCAAAGATGTTTCAGATCAGTGCTGTCAAATTCTTGGCATTTCTGCCATATTCTTTGGATTCCACTCTCAATTAAACAGAGGAGAATCAAGCCTAATTTCATAATACTGAATTAACAGCAGCTTTATCTCAAGGATGAGCAGAGAAAAACTGTGTATTTAGAAAAGGTCCATTAAAGAACTCAGATGATTTATTCCTGAGGGCAAAATCCTCCAGATTTAAATAACAAAAGATAGGCTTAACCCAATACAATAAGCACTATACTAAAGACATACTATAAATTCATCCTTTTACAAATCAGTATAAAATCAGGACACAATATAAAAGAGAAGGAAATGAAAACTGGAGAAGGAAGAGGAAGAAAATAAAGACAAGACCAGCCACATGGCATCTAGAAGCAAAGTTCTTATAACATGTGATATTGATCTCATCTTGATAAGCAGTAATAAATTCCTTTTCAAAGTAATCTGCAAGCTAATACTGATAGAAGAAAATTCAAGTTTATATATAGAATGTCAATTCAAGTACGCTCTGACATTTAAATTGTTTTATAAAATTATGAAACCAAAGCTGCTAGAAATATTCACTTACAAACAAGTAAACATCTGCTGTAGCATCCACAACCCAAAGATTAGCAAATGTTGGTAAAAGCATGAGAAACGGACAGTGAATTAGTCAGCTTCTGGTCAATAAGTAAAATGATTATTCTGTACTCTTCACTTACTTTGGCTAAAAGGAATCACACTGGGAAAATTAATTGGATTTTGTAAAGCACCATGGTTTGAAAAAGATCAAAGTGTTCTTTAGAATAAAGTTATATTTTAGGTCATGATTTTGTGATTGCTTCTTAAATGTGAAGCACTCTTAAGAAGCAATTGTTTTAAAAGAACGATAGGTCAGTGATTGAACAGAAACTTGAAAATAGCAAAAACAAATTAGTGACAGAGGGGGACATAAAGAAAACTGAGACCAAAAGAAATGGATGTGAGAGAAAAATAACCATAGAAGGCAGCTTTTTGTCCAAGCCTGGGTTTTTTGTTGTTGGTTTTTTTTTTTCCATGAGGTAAATATTGATTTAAATCTCAAGTTCAGAACTGGAATCATAAACAATGCTATTATTCTGTTACTAGGAAAAGATTATAGCCAGAGCAAGTCATACAAACTCAACTAAAGATTCCAATTGCCACCACTACAATGACTCGTGCAAGTCTGTGTCTATAGGAGAGGGTTCTATGGCTATATATACCCTAGATACTGGGCACGGGACTATTTTCTGGCTTTTAGACAAGCTRATGCATGTCCATAAGGCTAAGAAAGTTTGGCTGTGCTTAAAAAGCTGAATGGCAATGCTATGTGGTTTGAGCTAATGCCTAAACCATGGCCAACATTTGTTTGCAAAGGTATCTCTTTGTCCAAGCCAAAAACTGTACCAGGAACCATGATATCAGGTTAAGACTTGATATAGCCCTGTGTACTTTATTAGTATAGATGTAGTTAGGACTATAGTCATACAGAATTACATCTATACAGTGTTAATGCCAAAAAATGTTTAAAATTTACCTGGATATTCTGAAAACTGCCACAAAGAAAATGAGGTTTTATTGCTTAAGGCATATAAGGAGCTGACCTTTTATTAGAAGCCTCACTCTCAAATTTACAATTGTGTCTTACTGCAACACGACAGGAAAGTGCTTTCCTGCCACAACTGCATTGAAGCAATCAAGGTGTTATGGCAACCAAGCACTGGAGCTTCTGCCCATGGTCATGTAGAGCTTGATCTTGCAAGGAGCTGAGAGCCTGTTGGCTTAAATTCAGGACTTAAACTCATGCCTGATCCTCTCTAGGAAATGCCTCTGGCCATCAATGGCTCAAAGCTTTGCTTAAGAAATGTAGTTCTGGGTAGGAGTCTAGAAGTAGCCATTGACATAAGTAAGCACAGATCTGCAGCTAACAAAAGCCACTCCATTTATACTGTCTTCCCTAGGTGATAGATTAATTAGACTCAAAAAAGACTCTTTTCTGGAGTGTTAAAACAGTAAAAAAAGATCCTTGTTTAATGCTAATTATATTAATTGACATGTTGTCTTGCCCTGTCTCTACTTTGTCGTAATTAATGCTGATTTCAAAACAACTTGCTTTTTCTTTGATCATTTATGTTGATTTAAAAATTCACACAAGCACACATATATTATGTAGTTATGTGTACACACACACAGAGTTACTGGAAATTCTGCAAGAGAAAAGAAAACTGTGACTGCAGATTCCAGTCACTGTCTTAGAAATTCCTTGCAACAAAGAGAGAAGAAAAATATTTTTCAAGTTAGCTAACAAATTCCTCTAAGTTCCTCTCTAAAACTTAATGTGATGTTTGTCAGATTCACAAGGCCATTCAGAGGCACAAGCTATGGATGGCTTTGCAAAGGCTGACCGTTGTCACAATCCTCCTATATGGGCTAGAATATACTGGTCGCACTTGTGTAAAAAATAAAATGACACCAACTCCTTCTGGCCAAAAGATTCTACCGTAATGTTGTGAAATCGAATGATCTAATGACAAAGTAATGAACTGTGTTCTTTAACAAAAGATTTCTCATAAGGCCCAGAGGATTCAGTGCCTACAATGCAGATCTGTAACCATTTTTCGGAGATGGTTGTTTATTCTTCCTACTTAGCTTATTCCTGCAGCATAAAGCGAGATGCATGCTGGAGATGGGACGTACAGTGGGGTAGCCTTTTTGCACTAACCAATGCAATAAACTAATTAAATCACAATAACCAAATCTGACTGGTTCGGAGAAACTTATTCAGAAATCTGAGTAACATTAAGAAAAATCCATACTTTGGTTGACACATATGCCCATCATTATGGATGAAGTTACACAATCTCCCAGCGTGTCAGATTGAATTATATTTTTTCAGCAGCATTTTTCAGTTGTCAAAACAACCTGTAGAAAAGGTTTTCCTTTTGCTAAGCTTCTAAATCAATTTCTCTGGCGTCACTGAAAATTTCTGTCCATCTCTTCTGAGTTTCATCTCAGTTAAATGTCTCGGCTAGTCAGACTAACATTTGAAGGGAAAAATATAAAAGGGTATAATCTGAAACATGCTCAAGCTGAAAATCTTTGTGCTTTGGAATAGTAAAACCAAGAAGATCCTCAGGGAAAATGAGCCTGCTGGTGAAACTGAAGGATTCAGAATAAAAACATTTACTTCATTATTTTCAAACAAAACCTAAAGGAAGTAATTTTTATCTCTATATTTTTCTTTTTCTTGTTCTTGTATTCATGAACACATCATATTTTTTCATTTGCTTTTCATTACCATCCTATTGTTAGAAGCTGCATTTTAATTATTTGGACAAATAGCACAAATAATAGATAAAGCAATTTTCTACACAGCTTTTGTATAAATACTTTGAGATACGGGAAGCAATAGTTTTGTATTTTCTTATCTGGCTCCTGTTGATTGCTAATGCTGTAGGCTTTGCAATTATATAATACGATAAGTAAAAATACCAGTTTTGAACTTTAGTCTATTGATTATTGTGCATTAAAAATTCAGTCAGGAGAGAAATAAGTGTGAATGCATTTAACATGCTGTAAATAATTTTAGATTATTTAATAGGAAAAGCTAGATTTAATTTCACTTATTAAAAGCCTAAACAATAATTGCATATTATGTATTAATATTGTTTATTTATTTATTGCAATTTTATGTTCATATTTGAAAGATCCTTCCTGTGACCAAAAGCATGACAAGCCATCAATCACAACAGCACCATCAAGAGATCCTTGCAGTCTCACGGTATAGCTCCAAACTGCAGCTTGCAGAAGTGATCTGTATGTCAGCTCTCTACAATGATGAGATGTAAGGTTGGAGTTAATGCCAGCAGTGACACTGGAACAGGGTTGTATCAGGTTAACGTAACTCATGTTCACATTTGTTGACTCATTTTAAATTTGTTCTCTTCACTGTTATTACAAAATTCAAATATGAGCCATGACTGTAAAATGTTCATATGCTGCAATGAAAACCTTTACAATTTTGATTCAAAAGATCCAATATTTTCATAGCATGAAAAGAAATTGCATCAAAGAGTTTATAGRAAAAAGCCAGTAAAAAGCAGACAGAGAGACACAGGATCAGAATCGGGAAAGAGCTACGTGCGTGTGTGCCTGCATGTCTCGCATTTAGTCACGTAACCCTCCTCATGTGCCCTGTGGGCACTGTGAAAGACTGTCATTGACTCGGAGAAGTTTACTTGGCGATATTTTTCATACACACTTTCACCATGTCACATTTTGTCACATTTGTCACCGTATGACATTCCTGTGGCCTTGAAATCCTCTGCCGCCCTACGGCCTCGACAAAAGCAATCGCATCCCTCTGGACCATTGCACATGAATAGCACCGGTGTGTGGGTGGTCAGCCCGAGCTACCCTCTGCACCCCTCTCCCTGGTGCACCAGACCTCTATCCCAACACTAGTAGTAACTACAATTCGGGCTCTAGACAGTCGTCCTGATACTTCATGCAGTATCTGGAGGACCCCCCCTACCTCTGCCTGGCCCGTGATGTTGGGTGTCCGATATCGACCTGTCACACATTCAGACAGGTCCCTCATGCTTTCTTTCAGGGATCCCCTAACACTGAGAAGGAACAATTTGGGAACATCCGTACACTATTATCACTGTTCTTCAAATCTTTATCCTTTAACTATGCTACTTGCAGGAAAACCTGACGTAGTTGGGCTCCCACCCTGCCACGTTGGCCAATTTTACCTCACTGCTTCCTTTGGATACTTGGCTGTCTTTACCTATTTAGTGCTTTTTTGTCAGCTGTCAGAGACACACAGACTGTTTATACTCTGTGTTTTTACAATGCCTTACTGCTGTCTTTGAGTGGGCCTCCTAGGGACTATAGCAGTACAAATACATGCTAAATTCAATAAAATACTGCCCCATAAATGAGAGCTACACAAGCCCCAGCAACCTTTATCACAGACATGAAGAAGCAAATCTCCCCAGTCAGTAAGAATACAAAGGATACTCTAGAAATTTATCTCACTATTTAATATCTAAATTTCTTACACAAAAAGGCAGTTGAGGACTTCTTGAATAGCATTATATAATAATTCCCAGACAAAAACTGCATTAAGATAGAGTTACAATTGAACATACATATCAATAATTTAAGGTAAAATACATTACAGGGATATATATTTAGCCCCAAGCAAGATTTACAAACCTAGGAAGTTTACAGATCTGGTTATAGTGAAAAGAAAACCAAGGGTGTTTAAGAATTGGAAATGTGAAAACAGCTGCCTCAGAACAGTGAAATATGGTGGGCACTATGAAAAAGGAAGCAGCATGCCTTTGGCATCAGACCTATTGAAAACATTGCTTCCATTTTCTAAAGAGGAAAATTCTTTGTGGAATTCTTTGAAGGAAAATATTATATGGCAACCTCTATTGAAGAAGGCACTCAAAAAATCTGACTTCAAGTATTGAATAATTTAAGAGACCTATTAATAAAACTCTTTTGTAAGTACGTTTACCTATGAATTCTCAAAAAAATGTTTATAAAGTAAGTTATGTCACTTTGAATAATACATTGCAGTCTTGATATACAAATGAAGTAATATCCCAGCTTTTGGCATTAAAACTCGACTCACTATAGAACCATTAGTTGTGCTTCCAGACTTTGTTCATTTTTGCCTGGAAAACACATGGACTATACTATTGTGTAAGCAAAGGGACTTAGGACCCCAAGTCACATCAAATAAAAAGATTTAGGGGTCCTATATCTTCCTGAAGTCATAGAGGGATTTTTGAAAATTGCACACAAATAACTGAATGCATGAACATAATTAAAACCCTTAAAATAATGAATTATTCTTATACTTAATGCAGCATTCCTGTCCCAAAAATACATTGCTAGCCATGGTGCTCACAACCATTGCTTATGCCCAAACACAAAATCAGCTCACTCATGGTAGTGCATACTAAAGCTTGAATAATAGCCTGGTTCTCCAGCAGATCTCAAAGTACTTTACAAGTGAAAATGGACTGATATGACAATTGTTGGACATGCACAGCTTCCACTGAAGTCACAAAATGTATCTCAGGATTAAGCCATAGTCAAAGAGCCTGTTTTTGCACATTACTCACTAAAACTCCCCCTGGCTTCAAGACCCAGTGAACTCAGCAGGGATGCTTTGGTGAATGGGAAGTGCTGAACAGGGCTCTCATGAAATTTCACAACGTTCTTATTATCATGCTCCATTACTCCTTGCTACGTCACACCTCATTTTACAAACAACACCATATAAAGGACCAAAGTGGTCTGCAATACCATAACAGTAGAAGAACCTAGAGGAAAAAGGCAAAAAAAGAAAAACTTGATAAGCAATGCAAATGTAAGTGGTAGAGTTAAGAAGAACCCACGATGCCTGGTTGTCAATCTTATGCTTTAACCACGAGGTCAAGAAGCCCTCTTCTGCTGGCATTGCCACAACAGACCATGAACTGAGAGTGAAAATCTGTGGGGAAACAAGGAAAATATGAGAAAGCACCTCTTTGGGCTTGGAAAAAAACCCTCACAGAACTCTTCTTTCTGATAATCACATTGCAAGATTGGGGACCAGTGTCTTATACACAAAGCCAGTTCAAGACTCCTTTGAAGTACAGGACAAAGTGACCTGTTCTGCCCCGGGAATGAAAGGCCGGGCCACTTCTGCAATGGAAAGGAGGGTGACAGAGAGAAGGGGCAGAGCTGGGATGGAGAGGAAAGGGAGAGCCTCAGAGAGCCAGGCTCGACCCTCCTAACAACGAGGCAAAGGACACTCTGATTCCTCCTGCAAAGCTGGAGGCAGCTGCCTGCATGGCTTTCCAAGGCTCTGGCACAGGCAAAACAGGCAGAGGGGTTATTTTGCAACCCTTTCCTTCTGCAGCCCTAGCCTACTGCCTGCTCTTTCTGTGCTTTAACCCTGCCTCGTTTACGTGGCCCAGTGTAAAATTTGTTATTCGTGTTAAGTGTTTAGCTAGGGCTAACTTTACGAGTGGTTATGCTATTATTTTCCCTGAAAATAGGGATAGAAAATTGAACACTGCATTCTTTCCTATGCAGAGTTTGAAATCTAGACTATTAAACAACCTAAATCCTATTTTCTTTCTGAATAAATTTACCTACCTTTTTATTTTTTAACACTATCCACCACTTTCTGGGTGCTAGCCATTAATTATTTGGGAGTTTTATAGCTTCCTTTGAGCTCTTATTTGGTTTTCCAGCCATTATATTTTTAATTTCACAGACAGAATTTTAATACATTGCCTACTGCAGCCATAAATCACTTAATGTGTTAGAAAGCAGATTGCTCCGTAATTGCCATTTTATTTACTATACTGATGCAAGCAATTTAAATATGATTGAGTTTTCAGACTTAGAAACAATGTAAAGAGACTTAGGAGAGAATGCAGTATAAGTGTAAACAGCAATCAGCAGTCATTGTTTTCACTTGCATTAGAATTAATGTTTAAACCAAAAAGTACTAGGACAACTTTATGAACCACTTGTGACTCAATGGCTGCTGTTAAGGACTCAGTATCAACTGCTCATCTCACCTCATTGTTTTCCAGATCTAGAAATGCTAAAGGAGACAACATGCCCTCCCCTGGGTGTGGTAAGAGGAGCTGAGAAACGTGCTATTTTTCAGACACTCTTGGCTAAGCCAGAAATATATTGAGAGATTTCAAAGGCAAAAGCTCTCCTAAGTAGAAGACCAGGGATTGCTGGTAGACTGTGACAGGAAATCTCCCTAAGTGACAATGCAATGCTCCTCTTTAATTTCTTCACAGAAGTTAAAACTCTATTATAAGAGCCAGAGCAATTACACTAGTGGTAAATATCGATTTTCCTAGCAGATGTTTTTTATTAGTCTCTTACCATAAGACCCATCTCAACAGACAGCATAGTATCACATCTGGACCTTTATTCACACAGAAGAGAAGTATCAACCATTCTGTTACTGCTTTTGGACACAGATTTGGACAGCCTAAAGCTTCCCTGTGCCTAGCCTTTCCTATTGGGTGTCTTGGCATCTTCAAAGAGATAACATTAAACATAATAATAATATTTGGCGTATCGGTAGGCACATTGGCAGGCACATTGGCTTTAAGCCATCTGAATCTGGGCTTCTAGCATAACAGCCAGTGCAGTGAATGTTACACGACTTTCAGTGCAGAAAGGCGCTATCAGCAGTTTTCACTCTGAGAAGGACTTAGTAACATCAGTAAAGCCACCACCATTATTTCCTCTTGTTTACATGGAAGGGAGTATATATATACATATAAATAAATATATGAATTGTTTATTTTATCTATAAATGACAGGCTTTTACCTTATAGTCAAGCCTAACACTTGTAATATTGTTTACCTTCTCAGCACCCTCTAGACACCTACGGACTTATTTTGAAACATCACAGAAAGATCTCCAACAGGAGCATGTCAGGAAATGAAATGCAACTTAAATAGCATAAACTCGACTTGTTTCATGATGGCAGTAATCTCTTCCAGAAGAGCAAGTTTACCAGAACTGGTTTCTCTCCCTTACTCCTCCTAAAATTTTGGCCTAAATATTTTTGGCCCTCAACCGAAAATATTCTCATTTGGAAAATAGTTTTGTTGCACTCCTACACTTCTACTCTACTCTCAAGGCCAAGAAATAAAGGATCTTATGAGCTCCTGTCTAGGGGATATCCTGGGAGAAGTGACCACAATCCGAGGAGCAGAAAGTGTGGAGATAAAGTACCCAAACTGTATAAATCATAAGACACCACAAAAGCACTTTCAAATGGAAATAACTTGGACTTTTTCTGAATTCCTGTGATTTTGAAATGAGATGTTTCATTTGGCAGATGAAAATTTCCATGGAAACCAGCTGGATTGNGGGGGGGGGAATTTAGTAAAACTCCATAAATTTCCATTATGAAAGGATTTAAACAGAAAACAGATGACTGCACTTCTAATCGCTTTGAAAACAGCTTGGAGGTGAAGCCCCGGCTCCAGCCAGGCCTGCCCTTATCCACATGTCGGACTGCAGTTCCTTTAGCCCAGAATTGATGATGCAGTCACTTTGCTTCATTCCCAGTACTTTAAACTCATTTCATATAGTCACTTATAAGACATAATTGATGCAATTTTACCTCTTTTAATTGAAATAAAATACTTATGGGGAATGCACAAACAAGACAGAATAAGGTAGTTGCTGTGCTCAAGATACTCAGCATTCTCCTTTGCAGCAGTTATTTCCATCATGCTGCAGATACTTCTCCTCTATTTGGTTTATTATATGACAATGCTAAATGTATAAAGTTTGTGAGTAACGACATTAACTTATGAATTCTTTATTCCAATGCAGGTTGACTCCTAACATTGAAACTTACAGTTTCTGTACAATAATTAGCACTTGTATTGCTCTCTACTTTCAAAGCACATTTATTGGCTAATCCAGAATACACTTTTCTGATCCTTAAGGGTGGCTGTGCTGGTTAACAAAATAATCAGAAGAGAGTTATGCAAAGTCAAGGAGAGAGTCAGTACCCACTGACTGTCAGAACTCCAGTGTCCTCTTTCCCAACACCATCATCTGGTCGTTACACTTTGCTTTTGAATTTTTGTAACCGCAGACTGGATAATTTTACACTTTTGCTGAATCCAACCCAAAAATGATAAGAACGTGAACTCTCTTCTGGCAGTAAATACTGAGATAGGCTTACAAACAACTGAGAATGATTACTAGCAACCCATCATAAAGAAGATACTTACCTTACACAGAGTGGTCTTCCTTTATAAAGGGGCTGAATTTCTAAGATAAATGCAAATTTCAGAGCATCTAGCAGAGATGCAGGGCATATAATTGCAGGAAAAAGTAATGCAGCTACATTACTCTTGGGACACAAGCTAGACTATATGTGTGTTACCCTCCAAGCCATGTAGGCAGATTGCCCTTATTCAGACCTAGCTTATATAATTTATATCAGAGGCTGCTCAAATGGTTTAGGTGGTGGGGATCTCCACACAAATTTTTGCACAAACACACACATACACATCTGTAACACAACGGAGGCTTAAAAGAACAATATTGAAGAGTATTACGTGTGCACACACACACAAAACCTTACAGYCACCACTGGAGCACCCAGCTACACAAATTCCCAGCACTCACTTCACAAATGAAATAATAGAAAAGTAGGAGTATCAGGTTCTTGCAACTCTCTCTTCTGTCACTCTTTTGCACTCAGTCCCCATTGCCACACGCCTGTCTCTGCAAGTCTGGGGACAGCCAGCAAAATCCCCACTGACGGCTGCTTTGCAGGCCCACTTTCATATAATCTTTCTTTGTGTCGGTGCCCAGACTGGTGCAAAAGCAAACTAAAAAAATCAGTTCTTGGCAATCAGTCTCAGTCATCACTCTGCATGCTCCCACATGTGCTGTCTGCACTTGACACAAGAGGGAAGGAAGGCTCAGGCATGGCTCTGCAAATGCATGATGACTCTGTAAAGTGCTTAAGTGTTATATACATATATATACATGGAAACTTGTTACATGTCACTATTAACACAAAATGACGAAGAAAGATTTTAGCAAGATTTGTAATGTTCTGGTGGGGGTGGACCCCACTATCCACAAGGCAAGACCTGCCCTGATCTGTATTGTGTAGTTTATCACCACATAAAAGTTATCCTGAAATGCTGAGTAGTGAGATTTGCAAAAACAGCTGATGAGTTTGACAACATCAGTTTTTGGGGGCCCAATGTAGACAAACATTAGGATCCACATTTACTGGGGGGAAACGAACTCAAACAAAAAAACACCAACAAAAACCCCTACTCTGAGTCTCTCCAAGAAAAAGAAAAATTCTTGTCTGTGAGGCATATACATTAAACTGAAGCTAAAGTAACTTGACTGACTCTTAACATGTTTGTTACACATTTCTTTGTGTATTTAGGCACTAAACAGCACTGACGCAATGATCAAAATCAACATCTACAAATGTTGTTCAAAGTTTGTAAAACCCGAATTTTCTGCAGAATTCTGAGCTGTTATGTATAAAACATTTAAAAGCAAATATGCAATATGTTAAAAGTAATGTAATATGCAATATGCTAAAAGTAATAATTATTACTCGGGTTAGTCTCACATGTTTCCCTTGCAAACTGTAAAGGGAATTAGAAAGTCACTAGAAAGTACTTCAAGATGTCTAATAACAAACTTTCCAGAACAGGTGGCTATAGCCCGCTCTATAGACAGATAGGAGCAGCCTCACGTTCACAAGCCCTGGTCCTCATGGGGGACTTCAACCACCCCGATATCTGTTGGAGGGACAACACGGCAGAGCATAAGCAATCCGAGAGGTTCTGGAATGCATCGATGRTAACTTCCTTCTCCAAGTGACAGAGGAGCCAAYGAGGAGAGGTGCTATGCTGGACCTTGTTCTCACCAACAAGGAGGGGCTGGTGGGGAATGTGAAGCTCAAGRGCAGCCTKGGCYGCARTGRCSATGAAATGGTGGAGTTCAAGATCYTKAGGGCAYCGAGGAGGGCACRCAGCAAGCTYACTAYCCTGGACTTCAGGAGAGYAGACTTTGGCCTCTTCAGGGRTCTGCTTGGTAGAGTGCCATGGGACAAAGCCCTGGAGGGAAGAGGGGCCCAAGAAAGCTGTTTAATATTCAAGGATCACC